>JZLH01S0138441.1:2243-13407 GCA_001188425.1 Eucidaris tribuloides
GGTCCTACCAAAAATTGTGCTTATCTGCATAGCCAAGGGGGGGGGGATCTTGGGGAATGGCGGGGCTTGGGGGTTACACCCCGGGGCTTTCTGTTCCATTTCATCACATCATCAATAGTATCTTTGTGCTATAATTTCCATCATACAGCTCACATAATTTGCATAAAATACAACATTTCTGTACCATGGGAGGGGTCATCCCAACATACTCCCTGACCCTGATCCCGAACCCGGTTTGGGCGGCACCCCTTCTAAAATCAAAAGGTAGTCCATAAGGAAGCTCAGTACCGAAAATGGTGCTTTTATCCACCAAATAACGGTTATCCAAAAAATTGGCGTTAAGCCACCTGACTATATGTTTATGTCCGTTATTTACTTGGGTGATAAATTATGTGTAAAATTGTATTTTATTATGTTGATCTCACCCTTTGATTATTTCTGTATTATCTTAAATTTCCTTTACAGCGCTTAGAAACGTTGTATTAAGCATGTTATAAATGCTACTTATTATTATTATTATTACTCCGGGAATGAAAATAATACAGAACTGGTATGTTCATGCTTGATTCTCCACAATTTCAAGACACATCATTCCAGCCAGGAGATACGATCCAGCTGGTGTATAGACTGGTATAATCTTTTATCCAGTTTGGTTGTAGAGACATTCTTATTTCTCCCAATCATGTCACTGCCCTTTATATCAACGTGGTTTCATCCCCCCCCCCCCCGAGGTTGTGTCGTCTACAAACTCAAAGCCACAGGGGCTACCTTCACCCTCTCCTCACCCTTGATCAGTAAGTGAACAAAAAGGGGGAAAAAACAATAAAATGAGTGGAAATTTGTTCAATAGATTAACAGGAGATACGACTTTACCCCTAAAGAAGACACCTAAAAGTCTCCAAATTTACAATCCTATATTTCTGCGTCATTCCAGAAAAAACTTGATTTGTGCCCCCACCCATGTTGTACATCTAAATCAATAATATACATGTATTATCTTTCGTTTTTTACACAACTTTGTTGAGCAACTCACGGTAGAAATAGAATAAGAAAATAATGAAGATTGAGAAGTAATGTATAAATATTCTTTTTATTGAATTAACATATAGGATAATTACAGGTATTTAATACATCGCTTATATTTGTTTATTGCCAGTCGAAAAATAAGAATATTACATGTATGCACCACTCTGTGTAACCTCACACCCGTTTTAGGGAACAGAATTCTGAATATTCCTTTTACCAAAGAGGGGCAGTATTAGTTTAATACATGTATTGCTAATATTGTTATTGTGTTGTTATTATTGATATTACTGTTATTGTAGTTTAATTACACGTTTGTATTATTATTAGAATTGTATTGTTGGCAAACGTATATCCTCCCTTGCCAAAAGTATTGCAACATACACTATAACACATGCATTTTGAGTTGAAGGGGTCTTTCTATAATGAAGTTTCTAGTGAAGTTATTACTGGAAAATAACAAATTATTTTAAATGAAGTCAATGAATATTCTTTCTCCTTCCTTCTCCAAGGCGGAGAGATTATCCAATGCAGGCACACCCACAGCAGAGGTGTTGGAACACAAAATTTAACATTTTTGGCTCTCTACAGGGTTGGGGTGTTTAATTCACCCGAGCATCATAATTTGATTTCATATTTCCCATGAAACGGTTCTGATGGTTTGGAAAGACTTCCAACAAATCAAAAAATGCCAATACATGTATGTTAGTCTCAAGCAGTCTCTGAAAGAAGACCACACCCAGTAAAGAAGAAAGTGCCTTCTGTCTTCATAAGACAGTGGTAAAGAGTATACACCCCATATTACAGACAGGACCTGTTCAAGTTATAATTTCTTACTCTTTCTCAGTGAAGAAGAAAGCGCCTCCTATCTTCATTAGGCATTGGTAAGGAGTATACACCCCATATTTTAGACAGGACCTGTTCAAGTTATAATTTCTTACTCTTTCTCAATTCTAAAGGCGGTTTACTATTCCAAACATCCTAAAATTTACTGTCATGTGACTTTTCTTTACATTGGATATAATGATTTGGAGCGAAGGCCACCATCTTTAATTAGTAGCCATATCCTCCTTACCAAAATAAAAGGAGAAAGCCCCTCCTATCTTAATAAGACAGTGCTGTCTTATGAAGACAGGAGGGGCTTTCTCCTTTAATTTTATGTTTTACATGATATAACTCAGCACGAAGAAATTGTCCGCACAGTCACTTACTTGTGACATCATCTATGATGTCATTAATGAAAATAGTACATGTAGTCCATATCTTGTCACTGGAGTTGACTAAGATAACAAAATTTAGTACACAGCATCTTCAGGTCAAGGGTCATCGTTTACACCTAATTACGCACGTTTACGTCATGACAGATGTGTACATGCATGCCTAAAATGTTATAATCATCCTGGAGAGATAAACTACAGCAAAAAGCTTTCAACTCTGGATTGGATTTATGGATTGCATTTCACATACTTTTTGGACTCAATGATCAAATCAGACAAGTGGATCACCTAATTCGTCACAGTGACAAATCCAAATTAAATTTTAGCTCGATTATGGACTACATATAGTCTGCAAGCACAGACTCTCTTTTAGTAGGCCACATTCCATTGACTTGACCCAAAATTAATTTGGTCATTCTCTGCTTGTGAGAGCAGCTATAACACTAGACTGATGGAAACTGTCTCCCTTTTATTCGGGGGCTTCTCATTTTTAACAATATTGACATCATCAGTCAGCCCCCTCATCAGGAGGGACTGACTGATGATGTCAATATTGTTAAACATGAGAAGCCCCCGAATAAAAAGGAAACAGATTCCATCAGTCTAATATAACACAGGTCATAAGGACTACAGCACCGATTGGTCAGACTCTGATTTCCACACCACTACATGGGCTCGAGCCTGCAAACTAGTAACGGACTCAATGAAAAATAGAGAATCAGTCGGTTCAAGTGGTGGTAGCCACTGGAAGGCTATGTTAAATAACAAATAAATAAATGAATGAATGGATGGATAAATGAATTTGAGAAACTGTTGATGCCAATATTAATAATGGTCATCTATGTTGAATACACATATGAAGTCAAACTAGTCAAACTGCAAGCCAAACAGCATCCAGCAACCGAGGGGCAGGGGGCCGACGATGACAAAAAGCAATTTTTGCTTGCCCAAAAATGTTTTGCAAGTCAAAATCATGTCCTACAGCTCATGCTTCCGCAGCTAAAAGCGGGTTGTTTTCAGCATAAAAAGGGGGGTGTTTTGGGGTGCTAACACCCCCCTGCGTATGCCCATGAATGTGGCACATTCTTGCTCTCATCAAGGGCGTAGGCTGGTTTGGGCACGGGGAGGTGCACATCTTGAGGAGGTGGAACTAAAGTGACATGGGGAGGTGCACATCTTAGGGAAGTGGAACTAAAGTTGAGTAAATCGGGCGTTGAAAGCAGAAAAAGTGGTACAAATTTTGTTTTGCTTGCCAGTGGCGGAACTCCTATGGCTCCCCCAGCCTACGCCCTTGCTCATACCCTGTACAAGGTCTGTCCAGACAGCTTTCTTCCATGTCCAGTTTATGAAACCTAGATGACCAACGACAATAGCACACTTGTATCCTTCATGGTGCATGTTGACAAATCTGTTCAAAATCCAACCAGAAGTTCTTGGGATGAAATTATGGTGTACAGACAGACAGACAGACAGACAAACAACCTCTTGCCCTTTAACCCATTGAAGACGATTTGATTTGGGATAATACACATTCTCCACAGATCAAAACTAGGGTTATTTCACGAGAAGTCCTCAACGAGTTAATATGAGATTGAGGCTGAAATATAGATTAGCTAATGTCTATGTTACATAAATATCCAGGGTCATCATCGTAAGGAATGCTACCAAAGTGTTTCTCTCCTGTGTCCAGCCTCTTAGCTTGTGTTGTCTTCTCTAGTTCAATGTCTTTTGCACTCATCGTCTTGCTTTTGTCCATCACAAAGAAGAAATGATGAAAGAACTCTCCCAGAGTTGTTTCCTCAATACTCCAGTTGTATTTCTCCCGTGCATAAATAGGACGCCTGATGGCGGGACTGGCAAAGGTGATCGAGATGAACCGTCCATTCGGCTTCAACACCCGACTTATCTGTAGGAATGTAAAATATATTATAATACGGGCTTTAGAATGACACAATGTGATTGATCAATTGGTCTATCTCCCATACAAAATTGATAACACATGATCGACATCTGCTGATAGTCATTTGAAATTTGATTTGTCAACAAGGCCATGTACCGTAGTACAGTAGAAGTTGGTCTAGCTTACTAATGTGCTTGCCAGTAAGTTACTTGTCGTAAGTGTTGATCAAAATGTTTTCAAGATTAACTTTAGAGAATTAGGAATTAATAGCAGTTTACTTTGGGATTCCCCCGTGCTGCCAGCAGAAGCATGGAAATGGTGAGTGAAAACATTGTTGTTGAACTATTACTGAGCAATGCTAGCACTTTAGGTCCTATTACATTAGTGAATGTGATTAACGTTAGGGCGAGGTCCAACACCATGTCATATCGGTCTCACTAGATCTTATGTTTTCTATCATCAACTGAATGCCACAAAAACAACTTGCAATTATGCTAATTATCAGGGATGTAGTTGAGGCCGGCCGTTCCGAGTCACGAGGCCACTGGAAAAATATTGTTCCCATAGACTTTGTACACGTGACTCGGTCCGAGGCCAAGGCCAAGGCCGGCAAAATCCAGCCTCGACTACATCCCTGCTAATTATCTTAGTAAAATGTGCAAGATTTATAAGTGACCATTTAAATATTATTTATTTCTCAATATCAGTGCACGTAAAATGGAAGACAAACTGTTTCAATTCATTGCCATGGTGTTAATTCCGCTTTTAAAACTCAGTAACATGATTGGGAAAAATAAAAAAAATGCCTTTAGAACCAAACTGGTTGAAAGATAAAGCAAATGTACACCAGCTGGAGTGGATCTCCTGGTTGGAAGGATTTGTCTTGAGTTTGTATACCTAAGGAGAATCAAGCATGAACAGGTAGGCAGTTTAATTTTATTGGGGCACGATAGATTTAATCCCCCTGGAAGGCTACACTACAAATTTGTCTGTTAATAGGCATACTGATGGACATTATTTTAAAATGAACCAACTTTTGATTACAAAATTTTCACAGTAGAATCCCTACCTAGTTTACTTGATTCTAGAATAGTTTTTACCCCAAGTTGAGGACTACCCCCAATCATATCATTTACCTTTAACTTTTTGACAGACACAACATTGCAAAAGATAATCAAATTGGCCAATTAAAGGTTAATAGCATGATTGGGGGTAGTCCTCAACTTGGGCTGAAACTATTTTTGATCCAAGTAAACTATGCAATGATTCTACTGTGAAAATTTTGTAGTCAAAATTTAACTCATTTTAAATTAACTTCCATCAGTATGCCTTGTGACAGACAAATTTGTTGTGTAGCTGTCTATGGGATTACTTTTTTCTCAGGGCTCAAGAGACAGCTCAAGTGCTGATAGGTTAATGCTTGATTCTCTTTAAGGTCGTGATCACACTAGGCACATTTGATGTAGGGACATGGAGTCGACTACCGACTATCGAAACTACCTGATTGAGGTAGTTTCGACCCTAGGAGGTGGGTTAAATTTCGTAATGTGAACGCAATATGTGGAGTCGATCTGGATCGACTCCACATATACCGGAAGTAACCTAACGCCCTCTGACACGTACCGCGGGAAATCCCAAATATCGGTCGCCATCTTTTAAAGTTCGCATCTCGCTGTACGTTTGAGCATTTACAAATAAATACCCATAGGATACCACATGAATAGAGGAACAACCTTTACAAAAATCAACCAGGTGCTTGACAACATAAGCGTCAAGTCACGTGGTGGTTTATTGTACTTGTTGAATTACATTGGTGATCAATGTGATTGATGGCAAATACAGTGTCGTCCATCTTGGATATGCCGACTTTCAATTTGTTTTTTCCGTGGTAACGGCGCTTCACTTCCGGATCATTCTAACATCCGGGTAAGTGGATTCGCGCCACATACGTCATAACTCACTTTCGATGTGGATTATTGCGGTAGTGTGAACGCGAACACAATGTGGATCGACACCACTTCACTACCTAGGTACGAACCAAGTAAACAAATTCAAGATAACTCCTTCCAGCCAGAAGATACACTCCAGCTAGTGTATCTTTGGTATGTATCTTTTGGTTCGAGAGGCATATTTTTTATTTCACCCAATCATGTGTACTGCCCTGTAATACAAATCATGGTGAATTTACTGTTATTCTAACAACTGGTTATGGGACTTACATGAGAAAGTGTGACTTCCATGGTTTCAAAGCCATCATCCGATAATCTCCATGGATCCTTCTCAGTACAAAGCACGGCATCCAATGTACCTTTCTCAAGCACAACATCGAAACTTTTATCTGGAAATCTAAAACAATGAAATGGTAATGAGAAATTGACAGTGAAATCTTGGAAGAATAATGTTTAAAGTGTTCATTTTCTGTTTGGAATCTGTAAGTTTTGTTTACACATTCAAAAAATGAGATTGCAAAACTAGTCAATGACTGGCCACTTCATACACAGTTAAATGTTTTATTGCATACATATAGTCATGAATTATACATTCCATGATAAATGCTCTGACAGTCTGATGACTGTTTCATACACAAACTCTAACCAAACCCTAATGCAATACCTAACCCAGACCCTAATACCATTCTGAACTGAAAACCCAATGGCAACTGTAACCTAAACTTTTTTTTCTTTGCCATGTCACGTCACCAATGTATATCTTCACTTTTGAAAACTTAGCTGAGATTGAAATGAAATGGTGTATAAAATCAAGCATGCTGTTAACATACAATGCTTGCCAATGTACAAGAGAAGAACTGTTATTGCACTTTCAAACCACTCTCTGGATTTGTTTCAAAATTATGGTAGATTGCATTCAACGTTATTCCCTACACGTGGACATTTTTATTTGATCTCCTTCAAAATCATTTGAAGTTGAACATCGAAGAATATATTACAACTTCCTGAAAAAAGAGATAAATCTATATTTAACATAATTTTTCCTCAACATTATATTATGGGTTGAAAGTAAAAAAAAATCAACTTTAACCCGTTGCTTACGGGAACCGGATGGCCCCTGTACAAAGTCTATGGGGATTTGCTTAATCTCGTAGTCAATGGGTTAATTTATTATGAGAACATCATTCATCTTTAAAATTTAAGCCCATGTATAAGTATGTGTAAATGATGAAAAATTATTTTTTTTTTAGCTATTGTGTAAGTGTTTTTTAGTTAGACTTATATCATCTATTAAGGCCTTAAAATCACACGCTCTGAATCTCTTCCATTTTTAAAAAATTGATGAAAGATGAAACATTTAATGCCCCCTGACTTTTGGCCTACATGTATCTATTCCCTGATAATTTTGATATCAAAATATATGTTATTATTAACATTTTTCAACAGTTTTGATGTTGTTTTCTGATGTCTGTCATAATAAATACCCAAGTTTGTGAAAAATTGGTGATAAATGTGTCTAATCGACCAAAACTACGCCTGGGCTTTAAAATCTACTAGATATGTCTGCAAAAGCTCTGACTTGTTTTTAATACACATACCTAGTCACTTACAATAACTGCACAAATCTAAACACCTCACTCTCAATAAACAGTGATTTTGAGCACAGCATCATGGTCTAGGTTACAGTTTCATAGACTGAGGATACCAGTCATAGTTTGTAAGTCTAAAAATCTGCCTAAGATTGTTTTTATGGTGCATATTAAATTAAAAATTTTGAAATGAAAAAAAAAGAGTGGGGAGCTAGGTGTTCGAACTACAATCATATTGAACCCGCTACTCATGCTTTTAAGCCTAGATTCATGATTTTGTCTAGATCAGATAAGTTGTCCATTGGTAATAAAAAAATCCTTGATCAATAGGGATTCCTCCATGTTGTTGGTCATGGGGGGGGGGGAGGCAGATGGGGTGGGGGGAGCAGATGGGACGATCGCCCACCTCCATTTTTTCAAAGAAATTCGAATGACGGAGATTTTACTGTTTTCCAAAAATGTTGCCCCACCCCCCTGCCCCTCCTCCACATTGTTGTTGATTTGGCTAGTGAAAGAAATTTTTGGCAGGCAAAATTTTCCCTGACAGATTTAGCCCCTCCTAAAATTTTACCCTGGCACCCGCACCGCCCCTTGTTTTAAACAGCCTCATTAGCAGGACATACCTTAAATCTCTGATATCCATAGTTTCCCACGTCATGCCAGGGCAATGGCTGTGCTTCTCTTTCATTTTCTCGATGCAAACTGATGAAAAATCAATATTTGTGATGTTACAATAGCCATCTTGATACATGCTTTCACTTAAACAGCTGTTGCCACAACCTGCAAAGATAGGCAGACAGGGAGAAAGATAGAACATAGAAGATGAAATTTTTGTACAAAGATGTAATTATATGCAATTTATAAATCAAATTCATAAATTGGAGAAAATACTGAAATATGGAACTCTTAAAAGCCAAGGTATAGTTTTGGTAAACGATAGAAAATTAAATTCTTTCAACTATGCTTTTCATACACCTATGATCTATCAATGCCCTGAAAATTGCTCGTTCTGAAACTCTCCGATTTTTGTCTCGCCTGCGTAGCGGAGCGAGACATAGGTATCACTATTTCCGGCGTCGGCATAGGCGTAGGCGTAGGCGTAGACGTCGGCGTCGCTGTCGTCAACAATTTTGTTGTACACCCAATAACTTTCTATAGCTTCGAGGTGGGATCACCAAATTCATACCAGAGGTCCATCTCTTGAAGGCGCAGATCAAGCTCGAATATGAGTCGAATTTAAATAAGGTCAAAGGTCAATGAACATTCTATGACTGCCTGCGTAGCGTAGCGAGACATAAGTATCACTATTTCCGGCGTAGGCATCGGAGTAGGCGTCGGTGTACGGCGTCGGCGTAGGCGTCGTCAACAATTGTGTTGTACACACAATAACTTTCTATAGCTTCGAGGCGAGATCACCAAATTCATACCAGAGGTGAACCATCTCTTGAAGGCACGGTCAAGTTCGAAATTGAGTCGATTTGAATAAGGTCAAAGGTCAAAGTCAATGAACTTTCCGTGACTGGGCACTGTCGTATGTTGTACACACAATAACTTCTATACCGGTCGAGGTAGGATTGGCCAAATTCATACAAGAGGTCCATCTCTTTGAAGGTGGCAGGTCAAGGTTCGAGATGTGAGTTGAATTGATTAAGGTCAAAGGTCAAGCGTCAATAGAACTTCCATATGACTGGCACTGTGACGTGTTGTACATCTGTAACACAATAACTTTCTATAGCTTCGACGTGGATCACCAAATTCATACAGATGGATCCATCTTCTTGAAGGCGCAGATCAAGCTCGAATTGAGTCGAATTTGAATAAGGCTCAGATGAACATTCACATGACGCTCTGGCGTTAGCGGAGCGACAGACCATAGGTATCACTATTTCCCGGCGTAGGCGTCGGGTGTAGCGTCGGCGTAGGCGTCGTCAACAATTGTGTTTGTACAACATAACTTTCTCATAGCTCGAGGTCGGGATCACCAAATTCATACCAAGACGGTCCATCTCTTGAAGGCGGCAGGTCAAGTCGAATATGAGTCGAATTTGAATAGGTCAAAGGTCAATGAACTTTCCACTGACTGGCACTGTGCTGATGTTGTACAACACAATAACTTTCTATACTTGCGAGGTAGATTGCCAAATTTATACAAGAGGTCATCTCTTAAAGGTGCAGGTCAAGTTCGATATGTGATTTGAATTTGATTAAGGTCAAAGGTCAAAAGTGTCAATTGAACTTTCCATGACTTGGCAGCTGTGCTGTGTTGATACACACAATAAACTTCTATAGCTTCGAGGGGGATCACGCAAATTCATTACCAGAGTCCATCTCTTGAAGGCGCAAGGTCAAGTTCGAATATGAGTCGAATTATTTGATATAGGTCAGAGATGCAAAGGTCAATGAACTTTCCAATGACTGGCACTGTGCCTATGTTTTACACACAATATAGCTTTCTATACCTCCCGAGGTAGATTGCAAATTTCCATACAAGTAGTCCATCTCTTGAGCGTGCAGGTCAAGTTCGAATGTGAGTTAAATTGCATTAAGGTCAAAGGTCAATGAACTTTCCATGACTGGCATGTGCTATGTTATCATATAGCCATAGTTTGACATAATGCAGTCTCTTCGATGCTGCGAATATGCAGCGAGACACGTTGGTGTTTGCCTTGTTAAACCTATTGGAGACGATTGATTCACTATAACACACATTTTCACATAAACCCCAACCGAGTTAGTCGTATTAGTCTCCAATGGGTTAAAAAAAAATTAACTCAAAATGTAAAATTGTCGGGGCAGTCCCGCATTTCCCATAGGTAATGTACTACCTGCTAGATGCTCCCTAAAATTCAAACATTCATAATTTGTCACTAATAAACAAGTTTTCAATGTTTTATGTTGTTTATGTTTGGGTTGAAAAAGAATACTTCGTGAAAGATAGAAAAGAATTTGTCTGATCAAGCCAAACTAAACTTGTGCTTAACTACCCGTTAATCATGCTTAGTTAAATTTCATTTTAGAAGATGTGTATGCTCAAAGCAAGTTGTTTATCTAACATTTACAGGAATTTTTAGATGTTACTAAATGAGTGTACTAATTTTTAGAGGAATTTTTGTCGAGCCCACTTGAGGTGGAGGTGAGCCAGGGTTACTAGGTGACAGTGATTTTCCGCCGATAACGGGAAAACGGCACGGAATTTCGGATTCACAACTTGAAACGGAAAAGACGTTTCAAACGGAAATCACGGAAACCTACTGTCTTTTTCTCTGAATTTTTACAACAAACAATTTTTGAAAGGAAAAAACACGACAAACTCGAACAAAAAATTAGAAAAAGTTAACACAACTAAACACAAAAACAGCGAGAATATTTGTTTCAAGTTTTAAGTAAACGGAATGTCATTTTTCTTTTTGTATAAAAGTCTTATGGTAAACAGAATTTCCATTTTTCAGATCAAGTTGAAACGAATTCCAGATTTTTGGAAACGGA
>JZLH01S0138475.1:2076-14003 GCA_001188425.1 Eucidaris tribuloides
TTTTCTCTAAAAGTAAGATCTAAGGTTAATTGATCCAGTTGCGTGTTACATATTATTACTGTATCTTCGTTTTGTTCTAGGAAATCATTTTGATTTAGTGCATCATCCTTGTAAACGAAAATCCATCCAGTCATTTTGTCATATTTATTCCAACAGAAATGTGAGGTGTATATTTTGCACCACAAAATCATCAAAAAGCCCTACAAATCATTTCTTTTTATAAACATTCTGAATAAAGACTAAGTTTTTCTGTAAATGTGTCACTTGTATATCACTTGTGTTACTCTCGCCTGTTTCCCAAACGCATCTCTAACAGCGTAGAAGATTTACAGATGCAAATAAAATTATGTATCAAATTAATCAGCACAAATTTTGATAAATCAAATTCTGTCTCGAATTGATACAGATATAGAGCACAAATGGGCGCGTTACAAATGTTCAAACCCAATACGCATTATTGCATAGTTACGGGCGCTGTGTGAACGGTGTACACAAACCTGCATTGTACGCTGAACTACTCGTATAACTTTTAAACGCTGTAATTATTTTGAAAACTTGTAAAAAAAAAAAAAGCAAGATGTACTTTGTGATTTTCTCACAATATTATACAGTACATAAAGGCAGCTTTATCCTGGAAAGTTTGAAATCGTTTGGGCGCTCACTGATTTTTAAATAATTGTGATTAGGCTTAATTTTAAATTAAGAAAAAATATAAAAAATGGTGTTTTGACCCAAATGTGGCCGTAAACTCACTCACATAGACAATTAAATGTGTTTCATCTTATATGAAACATTAATCTTCTTAATATGAACCAACATTTACGGTAAATTAGAGGTTTTATCAAATATTAATCTTCAATATTGCCCCCAACCACCTTAAGGAATTTTTAGCAACAAAGTTCATTGTACGCTTCCTGTGTGCCCCCAGGGGTTAATTGGACTGGGCTCCTCCCTCTTAAATTAATCTTTTGACAGTACTCAGACCGTGTAGCAAAGTTTGGTGGCTTATTAATTCAAAATGCACAATTTTTGCACGCTTAGCCCGCTCTACTAACGTGATTGATGTGCGATCTCAGCTTTTAGACTGTCGCAGTTCATTGCAAGTACGTCGTGCTTGACTCCTGTTGCTAAGAAGCAAAAGCGCGTTGCGTAGGACTTTCCCATTGTCTAACCGTCCTGAATAAAAATGCGTGCCCGAAAAGAAATAGTTTTCACAGGGCTTTCAAGGGGCTTTCAAGATGATAGAGTGTTGTTAAACTTAAAACCCGGTGTATCGAAAGCAAAGGACAAAGTCCCGTTATATCAGTTGTGTAACATGATCATTAGATTCATTACACACATCCTTTCATACAGAAACGGCTACCACGAAATCCCCCATTTTTGTCATGTCAAGGAGGTACAAATAACCTCCTTGGTCATGTCAAGCACATCAAATTCAAAGCAGGAAAGTGTCTAAACAGATTCTTACCAAAATATACGGGGAATTCCTTTCATCAAGCAGGGACGGCACAAAGGCAAAATCTAAGAGGGCGAAAATGTCTCCGAATTCCACTGCATTGCAAAAATCCACGATTTTCTGTAATACGCATTTTTTTTTTTGGGGGGGGGAGGAGGAGGAGGGAGGTGTTACTCTGCCCTCTGTGGCGCCTCCTCTGTCATCAAGCCTTTTGATATCACACCATTTCCGCTCTTCATAAATCCCAAACCTTATAGACTGTCATAATTATGTTCGACAATAGGGGTTTAGAAATTGTAAGACACAAGAACATAAACATTTCCTGGGTTGGATTTAAACAGATTAGGGACCGAAGGACAGCTTTCGATTAAAAAGCAGACGACAGGAAGTCACATGACGTAAAACGCGCGCAATATGAATTTGAGCGATACGCGAATGTCATTCACGTCTGCTTTCATTTCCCTTCCATTTTATCACGAATTATATTAGTACGCTCCTGGGCAACTGCCCAACTTGTCCATGAGTCTTACAAAATTCCGGCTGATGAATAAAAACAAAAATGTTACCTGCATAAGCGGTGATATCTGGCCGAGCCTTATCTCTGTGTTTTTCACCTGCCCATCCCGGGGGCGCATCCGCGTCGGCTTTCGCGTCATATGCCAGTTCATAGCTCTCCACGGGGCCATATCCAAATCGGGGAGTATTTCCAACATCCGAGGGTGCTACACCTCTAGATCCTAACGATGTTTTCAGTTGATTATACATCTTTCCTCTAAAAATGTTAGCTACTAAATTTTCCTCGCGTAAGAGGGGAAATTTTGAACAAAGTTTGTTAGACTGGTCTTTGTATATTATAGCGACAAGAGATAGTTTCCGTGCATGTGAGCGCCCCCTTTAAAAAACATTGTTCAACATTGGTGGCATTCGATTACAAACAGAAAAAAAAAACAACTTTGAATAAAGTCATAATGATTTAAAATGGGTTAGCAGCCAAGAATACAGAAGTTTTCATCAGACAAAATAATGATGCTACACAGGGTTGTCGATCCATGTTTCGGATGGGGGGGGGGGCAAAAGTTTTAAAATGTTGAACATTTTCGGCGCGTTCTGTGCGCCAAATGGTAATACAGAATTTTGCGCGCGAAGCGCACCGAAAAATTGATAATTTTGTATGTTTAACAGTATTTTTATGTCATGTTTAATGGTTTTATAGTGCTTGCCAATGCTTTTTAAAACATGTATTTGCATTGCATATTATGAATTTTTCAAGTTGTCAAAATTATTGGGGGTGCAGAATGATAGTTTACCCTCCCCATAGTTTCCATTGGTGGGCGATCGCCCCCTGCCGGTCCCCCCCCTGATCGACGCTTCTGCTTCTATCATCATCACACCAAATTAACACTGTTACACGCAAAACAAGTAGGCATAAACAACTTCCATACAACGCATCACTAATTTTTCTACCTCATCCTCAACCACTCTCTTTCTCTTAACTGGCTTTAATTTATCACGGTTAGTCCATATCCCGGCAACTGCTAATACCACTAGACTGCTGCTGTAATAATAGACATTATGCTTCGACTACCACGAACTACTAAATCTTTCCTTTTTTCCTGCCACCTCCTTTTCTCTTCTTTTCTTCTTCTTCTTCTTCTCTCTTCTTCTTCTTCTTCTTCTTCTTCTTCTTCTCTTCTTCTTCTTCTTCTTCCTCCTCTCTTCCCTCCTGCCTCCTTTTCTACCCCTCTTCTTTCTGTTCTTCTCCTGATCCTTCTTACTTTTTCTTCTTCTTTCTTCTTCTCTTCTTCTTCTTCTGTTCTCTTCTTCTTCTTCTTCTTCTCTTCCTTCCTTTTCTAGCCCTTCTTCTTCTGGTTTTTCCTGATCTTCTTCTTTTACTTTTCTCTCTCCTCGCTCCTCTTCCTCTCCTTCCTTTTCTACCCCTTCTCTTTCTGGTTCTTCTCCTGATCCTTCTTCTTTTTTCTTTTTCTTCCTTCTTCTTACATTCCTCCTCTATTCCTCCTCTCCTTCCTTCTTTTTCTACCCCCTTCTTCTCTGGTTCTGTCTCCTGATAACATCTGCCTTCTTCTTCTTCTTCTTCTTCTTTCTTCTTCTTCCTTCTTCTTCTTCTTCTTCTTCTTCTCTTCCTCCTCCTCTTCCTCATCTTCCTCCTTCCTTTTCTACCCCTTCATCTTTCCAGTTCTTCTCCTGATCCTTCTCATTCTTCTTCTTCGTCTTTTTCTTCTTTTTCATTCGGCTTATGTTGTCTGCAATCACAATACTTTACACTTCACATCTGACTACAGCTGGTAATACCAACATTTCAAGTAAAGTACTACATGGAT
Organism: Eucidaris tribuloides; assembly: GCA_001188425.1. Classification (NCBI taxonomy): domain Eukaryota; kingdom Metazoa; phylum Echinodermata; class Echinoidea; order Cidaroida; family Cidaridae; genus Eucidaris; species Eucidaris tribuloides. The sequence goes on from JZLH01S0138475.1 coordinate 5,872, forward strand.
TTTTATGGTTTTCAATATGATGACTAAACTGCGGCTAAACTGACGACACAAACGCACAATCGCAACAATTCGCAACACATTGAGCTTACTAAAATGCACATTGATGCATGTACGCATAACGCATAATTACATACTTCTGTCTATAGATTATGCATACTTATATAAATCACACACACTCTTCTAAGATAAAATGTTTAAATGTGAATTTGTCGCATATTATGCCAACGATGAACGCGCATCTCTTTGGGGACGTATACTGGTGATAAACAAAGCATCCGCGAATAGTCATCGACTCCTTTATATATTCTATTCACGCCAAAGGTGAAAATTTGAGCCATGAATTTAACAACAACGGTACCTTCATGGGCTCAAAGTTGCACACTATAAATGTAAATGATGAAAGCTATAAATTTTCTTTTAAAGTGCAACTCATTGCACCTTTAAAGGTGTAAAAAAAAGTACTTCCTCAGGTGCAAAATTACACTAGTATTAATGCATTTAACGGGTGCAAACCCTTACCTTGATCTTCAGGCTCGCGTATCTCGATGTACGCGAAGTTTGGAGCTAATTCCTCCGAAATCTCGGTTTTGTGGTGAACTGGGCGAAGTTCGTACAAGAGCGTCTTTTCCGAAATGGTTGAGCCGGAACGCGGACGCACGGACACGAGTTGTACGAGTTGTTTTTTCATGATAGTATTCAAACGACGAATTCGAAGTACACACTACATGAATTAGCCTAATGCCAAACGTTCCTATTTCTCGTTACTTTTCGGACAGCGCAAATCACCGAGCACCGATTTCAACAAGATAAGTCACGAAAACAATCCTGTGTCCACTAGCGATGTTTTTACTTTCACTCGATCTATGCATCCACGTAAGATTTCTTATTTGAAGTAGCGGTCGATTACGTGTGGTTGGCAACTTCAATATTCGAAATTATGTAATTATGCAGATAATTTTAGTTGAGTAGTTGTCGCAAGTGAAAGTTCCGACGATGTTTCTTCGTATAAAATGTGACAGGACCATTTATGACTTTCAAAAATACGCAATAAGTTCCGGGACAGATTCAGCGTTCTATACAGAATCTTCGATCACTTTGAATCGGGTCAAACATATTACTTTTTCCCAACTCTCTGAAATTACCGCCTTCTAAAATCGAAAGTAAAAGCCAGAACATGGAGAATATACATTATCTTGTAAATGGTGTTACTATTCGTAATTTACTTCAGCAGACAGTCGTGTGCTGTTTATGTATTCTGGATTACATAAGAAGAGGACCCAACCCCTTTCTTCGAGGTCAGTACATTGTTTGTCTGGTGCGTGTGTGTTTACACAGACACAATTCAAGACTAACTCCGAAAGCACATATTGAAGTGTCGTTTTGGTTGTTATTGACGAATTCTCTACATATTATTACCATAAGTAAACAGGACAAGTCAAAAGTCATATAATGGCTTCAGTATTCAGGGACACAAAATCACAAACTGTACTGATAAATAGCGCGTTTCAATGAAAAGTTAACTTTAGCAGAAAAGTCTCATTTGTGTCCGGAGGTGCGTTGCCGATAGAATGTGGTAGGTTATTCCCGCCAAAAATTATCCGCAATTAAGGATATGATTTTAATCGTTAATAAAAAAAAATGATTTATAATTTTCTAAATTTTGCAGATACATGAAGTTATTCTCCACAAATTTACATTCACGAATAAATCACTCTGATATAACACATTATGTTTGCTTTTGAAACACATTATGAGAGTTTCGTGTTTAAGATTTTCAGAAGGGAATGTGACTATCGTAAAATAAACTTTTTCATGTCATTAAACATAAACAAACATAAGATTTTTTTCAAATAATTTTCACACTCCAATTTACTTATAGACACTAAACGACTCAGTTTTACAGCAAAGTATAGGAAAGAATACAGCTTACAGAAATCATCAGAAGTTGTAGTTGTCCACAATAATCGTCACAAATTCTGTGTATGATTTGTATATATATAACTTATAAAAAAAACTTCCATCAGGAATCCAGACAAGAATCATGATGACGACGACGACGACGACGATGATGATATGATGATGGATAATAATAATAATAATAATAATAATAATAATAATAATAATAATAATAATAATAATAATAATAATAATAATAATAATAATAATAATAATAGTAATGATAATAATAATGATAATTACAAAACAATTAAAGGTCTAATGATTGTTTTGAACTGCAGAGCATCAGTTTTAGACCTTTTCAGAGACATAAGTATATAGCCAGTTTCGCTGCCGTTATTTACCTTTTTCATACACAATCAATCTGGTATACGGCTAGTAGTATAAGACTAGGCGTTGTTAGAATATGTTGTAGCGTGCTTCCTGGGCCCCTCGGGTCCTGGCGGCAGCGAGTATAGGGTCTGAGAATCAGACTTAGACAATACATGTAGTAGCATGGGGGATCATGTAGCTCAGATTTTCAAAGTGGAAACATTGTTAGACGATGCCTTTAAAAGGAAGGTCATTCCACGACCCAAATGAAAGTGAGGAAAAAGACATTGTGGAAGCCCCATTTAAAAAGAAAAATGTCAAACTTTGCTATATTATGATAGTGTTTGAACAGACAGATAAACACCGTAGAATGTACAACTTTAGACAGTCATGCTGTCACTAGAAAAATATGCACAGATAAAAATCGGCACATTAATTATTGTCAGCTGACGAAAATTCTGCAACACAGCAGTCTGTGGGGGAAAACTGAAATGGTCGCTCAATGATTTTCACTTTTTAAAAACACATAATGATCGTTTTGAATTGCAAATTTTTCAGGGCTTCATTTTCAGGTCTTATCAGAGACACTGGTAGCATGGGGAATCGTGTATTTTTTTAACTGTTGTTACATGATGCAATAATACGCTAAATATATTACATACCCACATTTCACCCTGTAACATAAATTCAACAAAATATACATTTTAACGTACACCAACTGTGCGGAACTTACACCTTAATGGATTATACTTCATACCTAGTTAATACAAAAGTAGCTGATTGACCGAGTATACACATTTAGAAATAAAAGAAGAAAAATAAAGCTTGATTGCGATTATGAAAAAGGACTGAAATACAAAGTGAGAGTTGGAAACAGAGTTTTGATTAAGACGTAGACCGATGTGTAATCTTTTGAAATCAAAGAGATTTAAGTGATCGATCAGCTTGAAAAGAAATCATATCGCATTTATGTCATGAGCTATAAGGCGAGGGAAAGGACCAGATCCCTTCGACAAAATCAGCCGTTTTTATCTTTCGTTTTTATTTCATGTGTATTTCGTTGGCACATACGAATTCTAATTTCACCAGTGAGTCTACCGAGCGAGTGCTTTGGAGAGAATATTGAAATCATTAGGCCTACTCGTAAAACTCCGTTGTTTCATGATAGGCTAAACCTGGTTGAAATTTGAAGGGAAAAGGGCGAGAGATTTCAAACTCCATCGGGTACATTGTTTGAGTGCCAAAAGAAGGCTTTATGGTTTATAGTTCAGAATATGCATTTCAAAGTAAGGCGTAATCATACGACAACGCAATAATACGCTAAATAAATAATTCCTATCCTTATTTCATCATGTAAAATCATTTCAACAGAATAGACATTTTCCCATCGTCCTGAACTGACACTAGAATTACTCCATAAATTGAACAGGGTACCTAATTGATATACAAGTTCAAGTTCGAGTTCAGGTTTATTTAATTCCATTCATATTAACAATAAAAAGACATCATCATTCTAATTTACAGTATCAACAACAGCACATACATTAAAATGCGGGAAAAAAACACAATTAAATGACTTAGACAAGATTAGAATTTAGAATATACTTCAGCGAGATTAAATGGAATCAGGGTAACTAATAAAACCAATGTAACTTAGTTCTGTCGAGACAGTTACCCTAATTTTAGAAAAGAAATTAATTACAAATACTAGTTGCTGATTCACCGGGTACACATTTAAAACTAAAACAAACGAAGCATGATTGTGTGAAGAAAATCATGGAATGCAAGTATAATGATTACACAAAAAAAAAGGGGGGGGGCAAACATTACTGAAATACAAAACAGAGATATCCAATAAAGATACATTTAAAATGGTACACTGTATAGATCCGTTACTTATATGGGTGTATTTTTTATGAAAACAAAATTATTATGTCATACTCTCTGATACAAGTTTTACAACTTTTTTCTTTTGAGAAAGATTCCGTTTTTGACTCACGATACTGTATACCTGATAATACGAAGGGAGGCTGAAAATTTCATAGGGGCCTAGGTTGACTAAGTAGGAGTTACGATTACGATTAGACACTGAAACGAGTCGTGCATTAACTTCAACCCTTTCTGACACCAGCCGTATTATTTGTTTTCAGATATCTTTTCCCTTTTTTCAGTTAGAATATCAATTTTTCATTGGCATTTGAGGTTTCTAAAAAATGGTCATTTTGTGCAGAGTTTTTGATGGCGGAGACTTGCCCTTCCAGACAGGAGTCATCTTTCTCGGCTCTTTCCAGGATCTTCTGAGATTCTTTCCAGTCTCTCTGTCATATGACTTTATGAAGTTGCATTTCCAATAGTGATAACCATATCTGGTTGGAACTTTCATCATTTTAAGCCATTGACATGGTGACCCATATCTAAGAAGGCAAGTCTTTGTCATAAAAAATCGGCCCAAATTAACTATTTTCAGAACCGTCATCATCATCATCATCATCATCATCATCATCATCATCATCATCATCATCATCATCATCATCATCATCATCATCGGTCGTCCGTAGTCGGAGTGGAAGACGCACAAGCAACATGATTTGCTCAGAGTACCTGCCAATCATTTCTAAAAGAAAAACAAGAAGAGATATCTGAAAATAAAACAATGCAGTTAATATCAAAAAAGGTTGAATTGAACATACGACTTCTTTCATTGCTGTAGCACGGCTACTTCTTATATTAGTCAGCTTATGAATTTTTCAGCCTCCCCTCGTATGCTTTCAAATACTTGGTCTTACCGTAATCTTCGTCATCAGCTCCAATCCAAGATTTCGACTTCGGCAATAATCTCTTCCTACTTTCACCCTGCTCCTCTTTTTCTCCACGTCTCGGTTTTTCAAACATGGCATCGTTTTTTTCTCTAATCCATGCGTAAAAAACCGAATAGTACAATAATAATGCTCTTAATTTGTATCCCGTGTACACGTACCGCCACTAACTGTATAATTTATAAAAGTGAATATGTGTTTAGCAAGCAATGTTTGCGTTGTTCATTTTTTCGGTCGGTGTGTTGGGTTGGTAATATTAAAGTACCTATCGTTTGCACTGTTATTTGATCTTTTCGTTTGAGGCGTATTGCGCGGGTTGCAAGAGGGGGTGAAAAAAAAATAAGAGGAGGGAAATCAAAGAAATGGACGACTGTGGTACGGTTGATAAAGATTGTGTTCTTTCTCGAAATTGAACTCGTAATACAATTAAGACAATCATTGTAAATTATTTCGTTTATAATGTAATGATTCACATAAAACGTGACCTCTCAGACAGCAGATTTTTTGTTGTTGTGAAAATCAAGGCCCGATCAAATACAAATTAAAATAAACATCATATACGATTCGCATATATGGCACTTTATAAATTTGAATTTTACACTACAATTACACAAGTGAAAACTGAAAAACTACCAATCAAAACTTAACAGGTAAAAACAACTACCAATGAAGTTGGAACAGTATCGATCTGTATGCTATACACACAGTGATCCAAAATACTGTTAAACCCTAGAAACTACAGGAAACACGAATCTCAAATGGTGTTCATTATACTCTATTTTATGTATCAAAACGATAAAAAAGATGAACAAAACCGGTCGATATATGCATGTCTAAAAACGTTATGCAAGTAAAAAGCGCCCTCTTTGGCAATTAGAAAATACTGTTGTGACATGGTGCTTACATCAACGTCAAGGGCACAGTCTCAGCGTTTGTTCTGTTAAATGTGCTTGTTTTAATCTCGAGATATGTTAAATTAACAACGACAGGGTAAAATCACAATTGTGCCACTGATAGCATCCGGCCCACTTCCCTCGTAAAAGTGGTTTAATGTAATTTACGTTGATCTCAGTCACACAATATTTTCTAATTGTCAAAGAGGGCGCTTTTGACTTGCACAATTTTTTGAGGTATTATTGATGTGAGAAGCTCGTAAATAGAGGAGGATACGGGGCAGGAGGGGGAAACCTTACTCGCCACGTCGTTATGAAGATATCCAATTTCCAATGTATAACGCAAAATTCAATTTCTGAAAAATGTCAGATTGGAAATTTATTAGGGCTTGAAAGAGACAGCTGTTGTTGCATCGAGGGTAGACAAACAGCTGACACGTAATCAGAGAGGATCTTGGTATCACATGGTGAATTATGTACGTAGCAGCTATAAAGCTTGTGCATTGTGGTAATTTATTTGTCATATCGAAGTATTATTAATTAAATTAGTGACAGGCTTGGATTTGCATAAGGTTGCTGGTAGGCTCAGACAACTCATTATCTCTTTGTATGTCAACTATTCTGCGTGTGTATGTACATCACTTTCTTTTCCTCTGCCCATGGAGACCACATTATTGCATTTATGATATTTATTTCTTTTGGGGTGTGATAATACGCTTTGATATGTTGGTCCGAGACTAAAACCACACTTTTTCTGCTTCTGCCCTCCCTCCTCCTCCTCCTCCTCCTCTTCCTCCTTCTTATCATCATCATCATCATCATCATAACCATTATTATCATTATTCTTCTCCAACTCCTCCTCCTGATGATGATAATAATGATGATGTTATGATAATTCAGACTGTACGCTTTGTTTTGGGCACATGTTTTTTTTCAATCAGCGTTATCATAGGAATTTGACTTTTGGGGTCTTGACTCTTGAGTACGAACCCCCCCCCCCTCAATTCATGAATAAGATAAACACTGAACTAAGTGCTTGTAATCAGGAGGTCGTGGGTTCAATCCCCACCCGAGTCCGCCTGTGAAAGTTTTTTTTTCACAGCGGCTCATAAAAGCACTTTGTTTAGTGTTTATCCAGCGTCGGAAGCCAAAACTATTAATTATTAATTCTATTTCATGTTTTGCCGTTCCATTGCTTGTTTTGTTTGTTTGTTTTCTTATAAATAATCTTTCAATTGCAACGATGTTCAAACGATGTTTGAAATGACAAAGTGTGGTATACACGTGCTGTTTCGATTTTGTGTGTGAGTGTAAATGCAAGGGGTAATGGTGCAGTCCCCTATACATTCCTTCCAGTGAAACCGTCACCGTTATTGAAAATCTAGTCAAACATTGTTTTGCTCAACCCCTTTAAATACATAAACCTCCTGAACATATCAACGCTCTGAACACATGTAAACATAACATTTGAAATCGCAATTTAGGTTTATTTGTACAATCTGTGGCATTGTTTGCAAATCCAACAGATGAAAAGGTTGATGTTATATTCCTTTAAAGTTCACGTTCAACCTTGCAACAAACAAAAATACAATATTCTGAAGTAATGGATATTTCAGGGAGGTTATGCAGTCCGACAGACCGGTTTGTAGCGGTTACAGCGTACATTACCTGCCAACCTTTTGAAAAGAAAAATCTTACTGATACAGATCAAAAAAAAAAATTTCCAAGTAAACTGAAAGTAAAAATCTTACTGGCTCACAAAATTGTAAAAATCGCACAAGAAAATTAATTGTACTGTCCATTTCTCGAAAAATAATCTTATTTTTGTATCAAAAAATCTTATTCTGTGGACTTGGATGACGAAAAATCTTACTAAATCAGATAAAATCTTACTGGTTGGCAGGTATGTTATCGTTTGTACGTCTTAAAATATGCCCCAAGTTTATTTTGATTGTGCAAATTGATTTAGAATGAAGTAAGAGAAGGATGACTAGGTGCTCTGACTAAATAGCAAAACATGCTTGTTAATCAGATATATACAACTGTCACATAATATCTTACCGGCCAGTAATTTGGATATTACCTTAAATAGACCTTTTTTGTTAAAGGTCAGTGTGACCCAATTTTGTTCGGGGTTGTAGAACAACTACCCTCT
>JZLH01S0138475.1:23281-47821 GCA_001188425.1 Eucidaris tribuloides
TTAATAATAAAAAACAAGTGAAAATGCTCGTGGGGCGAGGTATACTGTTAAACTGAACTCAGTTCTTGTTTATCCGATAAATTATTTCAAGAAAGTGTAATTTAACATCAACGAACAAGATACGCCTTGAAATAAGTGGATTATGTCCAACTAAATGGGAAATTTATAGATAAAAAATAGAGATTTTTAAGTGTCAAGAATTATCTCAAAACAAAAACAGAAAATTAAAACTTACTATCTACAAAGACTTCAAACAAGATTATCCTTATTATAACATGGTGATGTAAAATCCTGTGAAAAAAATTTTCCCAAATTTATCTCGAACAAGAACAAAATTAGACAAAGATTATATAAAAAAAATGTCAAGCGTCTATTTGTCAATCCAGAAAATGGATCGAAGAAGGTAGAAAAAATCTACTAACATACTTCTTTCAATTAGAATCACTAAAGCAAGAAAAAACAATAAATAGTATATTAAAAAACAAAAAGTAATAGTAGACGATAAGACACTTCTTACGAAGAAATTTATCTGTATTATACGTAAACTGTTAATTCTGATAGTTATGATCCTTAATTTTAGACGAATATCATGAGATTCGACAGACTTCACTTCGCTGGTTAAGATAAAATGATAGTTTCAACATGCTAAGGTTTTCTTACTGAAAAAGGCACTGCCTAATTGTCAGATTCCAGAGAAAAATGGATCGAAGAAGCGAGAAAATCTTCTAAATACTTCTTCAAAATTGATATACTGAAGAGCAAGAAAAAACAAATATAATGAGTATATTAAAAAACAAACCAAGTAATATGTACGGATAAACACATCTTAGAAAAATTCTCTGTATATACGTAACACTTTGTATTCTGCATATCCTTAATATAAGCAGAATATTTTGGAGTCGACAGACTTCACTTCGCTGGAAGAAAAATATATATTAACAGGTTGCAAGGGTTCTACTGAAAAGATATGCCTTTGATGCACTTCACTCAATGAAAAACAATAAATCTTCCCGGCACATGACGGATTAAGTTTTGAATTTAAAACAGTTTTGAACTACATTAAAGACTTATTTTAGACGTCTTAACGATACGTTACAGAAACTTGTTTGTCTGACAGCCACAAACATTCTGATTCTTAATCATTATTATATCAAAAAAGGTGACAAAAGAATTTAATAATTGCGTCCAATATCGTTACTCAATGCCGATTATACAATGCTGCTGTCGTGCTTTAGTGAAACGTTTACAAAAAGTAATGTCCTAATTAATAAAAGTTGATATATAGACGGTTATATCAAGAAAAGACATACCCACGGAATAATATTAGATTTAGTCCAAGATTTATATACTCTTTGTAAATCCAAGATAATGTTCCCGATATATTTATATTTATTGATCGTTAAAAAAGCTTTCTATAACTGTTACACCTTTAATTTCTTGTTAATATCTCTGAAACGTTACAACTCTCGGGGCGTCATTTACACAATGGATCAAACATATCAATGCTGCCGATGAGATAAAGTGTATAAATATGCGATGGTTTTCGAAGATGTTTTCATAATCTAAAAATGTTTCGAGCCAAGCGGTGCTCCCTCTTTTCTTGGCATTTTGTTATCCTGTTAATTTAATCTCAGCACACCAAAAACTATAAATATTAACATAAAAAGGTATATGCATTCTGAAAGACTGAAACATGCAAGAAATTAAAATATCTCAGATGGCTGATGACACCTTCACTTTTTGTTGATTCAATCAGGTCCCGGTAATGAGCCATGAAGGAATAAAACTTTTGTTTTGTATGCTGGCCCCGAAACCTAAACTTTTCAAAACCAAGTCATACTTCAAATGATTATCATGTGAATGTGTCACAACTAGAGGGTCAGAAGAGCCTGTAAAGTATCTTGGTCATTTATCAGTGGCAAAAAAATGAAAATCTTCAACAATGTGATTGTTATAAAACTTGATAAAATTAAAGAATTTTAATTATGTAAAAATGAAGAACTTACTATTTTCGGAAAATAACATTATAAAATCTTTTATTGAATTTCACAAAGTAGTTCTAGTTGCAACTGTGGTCTATACCGTACTCCGAAATTTATTGTAAAATGAATGAAAATCTTTGTTTAATTTTGCTATGAATTCAAAAAGAAAAGGTTAAAAGAAAACTTTGTATACATAAACCGACAGCATTTTCTTAGTATGTAAATCTAGAATCCAAAATAAAATCATTGGAGTTGTCATGCTCTCGAAATTTTTTGTCATGAACCCACGCCCCTGCGAAAAGCTTTTTCATCGATAATACCTCGCTACATAAATTGTAGCAAGAACTCCTCTCTATAGATGCTTTAAAATAACACTTTCTCCTATTATAGACCTGATACGTTTAATGTGTTAAGGTTTAAAATAAATATTAACTACCAGTTTTATAAAAACGTTACTTTGCTCCCTGGCTTGAAATAAAGACCGTTAGTTTACAATTCGTACGCTACAAAATGTGAGGCAAAGAATTGTTATCGCTTCATAGCAATATAAAATTTCAAAATCAATTTATTTTATTTTTGAAACAGAATCGGAGTGAAAAGGATCAATAAGACAATAAAGTGTCGATATTTTTGTAAGATGAATATTGAGTCAAACTCAATCAATATAATTTATTAACACAAATAGATTTAACTCCGGCCTCATATAGTATCAAAAAATTAAAAAACACGCCTTTTCTTCCATTTTATAGTCTTGGTTAGTGCAAGATCGCGTCAGAAAGACATTGATATTAATAGAGAAACAGAAATTTCTCGATTAGACTTATAGGGAAATATCTACAGTGATTTATAATATTTCCACGACAAAATCGAAATTATTTACGATATTCTTTTTTAAATGAATTTTCCGAGCCATGACCTATACTTAACAAATGCATCAGATTGAGTCTACCACATTACATTTTTGAATTGGGAACCAAGTGTTAATCTTCAAACTTTTAAGTGAAAAAGTAATAAATTATCAGACAGTTTAATTTTAATTATTTCATAAACTCTGTTACCTTTTAAAGGACATTTATTCAATGAAAATATCAAATAATATAGAATGAACAATTGTAATGGGTAATGAATCTTTTATGCATAACTGCTACAGTTCCAAAATCATACCAATTTAGATAAACTAAAAAAAACCTTATAAATTTTAGTGATTAGCTGTGAAAAACTCATCATAAATTGAAAAACTTTTAGTATGTTTACAAACCCGCAAGCGAACACTTTTTCATTTAATTTGATTCTCTAATTTTCATTAGAATACTGCCATTTTAAAAGTATATATTTTAAAAGCCTACAGAATCAAAAATTTAAACTGTTTCAATTTATGTTAAGAAGAAATTTTCTAAAAGTGAGTTAAAAATATTGTTCTTTTTGAAAAACAAATGAATTTAAATTTCATAAAGAATTGTTTTATTTGAAAAATAGCTTTCTTATAAAACTCCAGATGTAACAAACAATGTTACTATAAATGCGATCAAGTTATTTTCATGTTGCTAATGTAATGAATTATTTCAAGTTCAATAAATTCCTCGGATGAGGCAAAAAAAATAAAAAATTTAAAAATCTTAGCGGCCAATTTGATATTATTAAATATACTTTTCAGTTACTAATAGTCAGTGTGACCCACATTTTGTTCGGGTTGCTAGAGAACTATCCCTTCCCCCTCGTACTATTACAACCCCAGTATATGACCCCCCAAAAAAAACAAAAACGAAAAACGCCACTATTAGATTAACTAAGCAAAAAACGTAAGAGCAAACTATCAACCCAACCAGACCAAACACCCAACAAAAAAAAATCAAAACAATTCATTTAAAACAAAAGAACAAATCAATTAATTTTAGCAAATACATTCAAAAAACTTGTCAATATTTACATATTAATAACCTAAAGAAAAACAAAAAAAACCTATGAATTATCCACTGAAAAACTTATCCTGGGGTAGTTGTGTGTTCGTAAACCATCCTATTCAATTAGGGCGTAGTTTGTTCGGGGGGGGGTATTGTATAGGGTTTAAAGGTAATTGCTTGAAGATGTGCCGGAGATGCATTGTGAAGGTAGGTATTTTTTTGCTAACTATTGGTGGTATTCTATGCTGATTGCTTTTTTGTTTGTTATACAGTGTTGAATAGCTCGACATAATTACAATGCACACATTCTTTCCAGTATGTGTCATGGTTAATTTCATTTTATTAACTTCCATACAAAATAATTTCTTTCATTGTAACGTATTTCAACATAATATATATCAAATACTTAAATCTTTAGTATACAATAATAAAGAAATCTACTCATATGATTATCAACCTACAAGCACCTACAACAATGGCACACCACCTTTTAGTACAAAATTAATTATGTGGATATATAAAAAGTAACAAAGTCCAAATTTTCCTTAAAAATTTCTATTAAAAGATATCATTTCATATGGATCTTGAATTAAATACGTTGAAATTTAGACTTAACAGTTAATTGAAATTATACAGTGTTTCCCAGAAAAACAGAAACCCGATTTCATTCAAAAATAATTCTATCATAATGAATACTTTTTTTAATTAAAATATTAGTATGTATTGAAAACATACTGTTCTCTTAGTTGTCATTTTGATATATACTTTTTATCAATCGTTCCCCATAATTAACTAAAACAATGATTGTGTACCAAAATTTCATTTGCGTTTACTTGGAACTATTTATTTTCCATCTTTGATAGATTACCATTCATTCATTGGTATATAAAATTGTAATCTTTTTGGAAAATAAAGGATGACCGTCAAAATCAGAATTTTCTCTTTTATTGGAATCGACCTCAGCGTAAAAAATGACATTATCTCTTTATGAACGGAGAACAAGATAAATAATTTTGACAGAACATGCTGTTTATAGCATGATTTTTAGTTAAATGAGATAATTTTGAGAACGAATGGAAGCGAGCTAGAAGAATGAGATTCACGCAACAAACTGTCTGACTTCACAGCAATCTTGTCTTGCTCGCACAATCAACAAAAATAGGCTGCCATCATTATATTGCAATGGGTAATTCTATTGCTTGCTGGTGCCAATTCCAGAAAACGTGTAATGAATATTTTGAACATTTCTAAGCAAGCATCATTTCAAATTGTCTTTTTCTCCACTATGCCAACGCTAATTTTTCACACATGTATATTTTCATATGAAGAAATAAATCAGCTTTTTCAATTGGCCTTCAATGTCGAAATACTTCAGAATCATTCAAGCATGAAACTTGAATTTCAAATTTGCTTTGTGCAAATATTTTATACTTGTTCCCTTCCTTATTGTCTTTGCTCAGCCATGCGTGAATGGAAATCTCTGTGATTGGTATCAAATGAAAGAAGAGAAAATATGCTTTCCAACCATGTACAACTTATTTTACATACTTGTTTTTAAGATATTGAAATATCTTCATCAATCTCGGTTTCCTTTTTTCTGGGACACACTGTACAGTGAAATAGAGAATTCTAATACACGTAACTACATAACTACAGTACGATAAAGATAAGTAGACAGACAATTTTACGAATTACATCTATAGTTTCTGTATTACAATTGAATTTGGATTTGATATCTAGAATCACATTACATGTTATATTCATTGAAAATGATAAATATATGCAACATCTGTTGTCTGTGTAATACCATCTACACTGTATTTGAAAAGTAAACAGAGTGGGGAAAATGTGGCTGAAAAAATAACTAAATAAAAGAAGTGTGAGCACGGAACCACGATTGTCATTATTGATCAAGGCCGAAAAAATGAGAGAAAATAACTGTATTTATACATTAGATCAGATCAAACTTACACACATATTAGATTGGAAAGTAGTATTGTAACTGGACAAATATTTACATTTTCGTCATGTGCCCAGCAGAAGGATGTCACACTCATAGGCTTTGAACAGCACCAAAGCCCTTTTGTCAGGAACACATTTTATCTTGTGGGCAGAGTGCAGTGGCTAACATGTGCAGCTACTGCTTTCATTCCAAGGCGAATATCAGACTTATACAGAAAAACACACAAAACAGGTTACTGTTGAAAGGCGAGTGATAACTGCGTACACATTGCTTAGGGTGTTAACTAGACTTAACTAGACGAGTCATGGGTATGGGAACGGGTATGGTGCCATGGGTACGGGTGTGGGTATGGATTTGTGGCTACCAGTATGGGTACATGTACCGGGACATGGGTATGGATATATATAGGGGTACAAGACCATGGGTATAGGTATGGGTATGTATATGGAGCCAGACTGAAGCATACATGTAAGTATGAGTACAGGTATGGGGCCATAGGTGTGGGTATGAAGCCAGACTGAAGCATGGGTACGGATACGGTAGGGGTAAGGGTACGGGTATGGGTATGGGTCCAGAATTTGGGTTCCGGGTACAGGTATGGGTATGGATACTACAAGTCTGGTGTTAACAGGGTCAAAATCAGAATAAAATGTTTTTTCCCCCCAATAGGAAAGATGTGCATGTTCATTACTCAGGCTTTTGAGAAAACATATTTCAAAATTTATGGTAAGTTTGATAAATTTGTCGACTGTCTTGAAAAGTCACCTGCTATAAAATAAAGTTTGAGAAAATGGTGCATCTTGAAAGTTATGAAATTCCTTCATTAAACTTATAGGCTAAACAAATCAATCAATGTTATTTTATCAAATACTAATCACATTCAGAGCAAGGAGCTTTTAACTATATATCTTATGTTATGATAAATTGAAATTTGCTCAAGTAAAAACTACACTCATAAATGCTGTTCATGACATTGTTTTGGAGAGCTGATAAACTGTTGATTTTAAGTTCAACATAGAGTGTACGATAACTGTCAATATTTCCAGATATATCTCTATAAATGTATAACATTTTTTTTGAAAATGAAAGAGAGTAAGCTACTTCATAGAAATAAAACAATTTAGATTATGCAACCCTACATGACTCCATATTAGACTGCATTTACAAATGCTTAAGTTGAAAATATTATAAACTACACAACTACCAACAGATGTTACAATTACTAGTGAATAAAAACTTAACATCAGTTTAGATTAGCCATAATTTCCCAGCCTCTTCAATATCTTGAACAGCCATGTAAGACATCTAAGGTACTCAAATGTATACATCGAGTTTTCAACAAGAAGAACAATAGGCAGTACATTTCATAAAACAAAAGAAATTTATGCGTAAATATTCAACCTCACCTATCTCAGCCAGATACTATTTCAGTGCTCTAAGTTCTGTGATGAATAGTTTAAATGAAATTATTGTTCAAATTCCTTTGCTTTCATGCTATTTCAAATGGTAATTATAAAGAATGTTATAAAACATTGTTTCCTATGCAGCTTGTCTTATCAGAACAGCATTAAGAATATTTTGCAGTTACTTTGTTATATACTTTTACATGTTACACATATGCCCAGGATCTTAAATCATTTGTGTTTTTGTACTACATCAGTGCAAAATATCAAAGTTTCTTGTAAAGCAATCGGCACAGGAACAATTTCAACTAAATACCAGAAGTGTATGCAAATTAATTCTGCTTCTCTTGTGATAATTGGGTAAAACATCATCATTCCTAAAATACAAACAGACAGACATCCTGAAAACATACAGCCTTCAGCACCACTGTGTAGTGGAAGCATAAAAATTTAATATTTGAAATTTAATTCCTATTTTATTTTTGAGAACACACCACTTTATTTTTGCTTGAATCACACCATGTACTAAATTCCAATAAGCTTAAAGAACTATTTGCCATAGTTTGACATGATCTAGCATTGTTCTATGCAGATTGACATATGCTTGATTGCTCCTAAAGTCTCTAGATAAAATATCAAAGACTTTTGTTGTGCTTCTTGCATGCAATGGAATGTTCTACCTTTTCAACATTTTCAAATTTATAAAAAATTAGTTGATAATTTCAGCTTTTCTTGTAGAATGACATAAAACCTGCAAAATGTGTTCACCAGCCTCTTCTCAAAAACACCTTTTCAAATGAAATGCTGAAAATTTGTGATTTCTAATTACATTCTCACAAAAATACCTTTTCATATACATGTACAATACACACAAATGACCTGATGAGAATTAATTGATTTCTAATTAGATTTGGAATTATTTCAACATGAAAGCACAGTGTTCCCTGAAAAGTAGATTAAGTTTTACAAGACCAGCCTCTTATGGATCTGGGCAGCAATTTGGGACTTGATTGCACTGACTAAATACAGTTCCTGGACTATAACCATATGGTCCTAGTCCTAAGTACCAAGACCATAGACCAGGGGTTCTCAATTAGCGGTACAAGCACCACTTGTGGCGCATCGGGCCTTCCAAAGTGGCACATAGAAGCTAAGAAAAAAAAATGTGTGTAGTTTGATTGCATTTTTATTTTTGTAGTATACATTAATTACAGCCATTTTGGGCCTCTTAAAAGGCCTCATATTTAAAAGCTTTGGGGGGGGGGGGGAGAGGGCTCTGCCTCCTCGACCCCCGCTGGGCCCTTTAACAAGTCCATGGACCTCATGCCTTGACATTTTGCTCGCTCCGCTCCCTTCATATGTTGGACAGTGGATAGTACAATGAAAAATATGGCACTTCAACAAGACTAATTGAGAACTCCTACCATAGACTACAAGGCAATACCAATGAGTCCCCATTTTTTGGAACAACAAATATTGCTACTTGGTCTATAACCTGAATGCCACCATCAGATATTACTTTGAGATAATAAAATTAATCCTCATAGTCCCAACGGAAAATGATGATGCATCAAGTTCTTGGAGTTCTGAAATTTGGGGTTTTAGAGGAGTACATCGATTGAAAGCCCTACAGGTATTTCAAATTTAACCATGAGTGGAATGCACACACTAATATAAATGATAGATCATACATATATTTATTCAAAATATTCAACACTTTCTTGACCTAATGTCATGAAAATACAAACATATGAAATATATTGAGTAATTGATGGATCATACATGTTTTTCAAATATCAGACAGATCAATTTTCTTTATCTAATGGTATGAAAATATGAACATTTAAAATTTGCAATAAATCACCCCCAAATGTTGTTACGACCTTGACCTGCTAAGCCAACAACAACAACAAAACACCTTCATATATCTACTCACATAACTAATAAATGTACTAACTACAATTTATATTTACAAATGCAACATCATATAGTTTTTTTTATATTTTCTATAACCAACAACTCCACTAACTGTAACTACATAACTACAAATGTCACATTATATAAAATTCATTTTTTCAAATTCAGATCACTTTCTTATAAAATATTTGTTTGATTTGATAGGCACAATTCATATCACTTGTCATAAAATTTGGTTCAATCAGGCACAAATTCATATTACTCATACAATTTTGCTTGATTAAGCACAAATTAATCTCACCCATCGTAAAATGTTGTTTGATTAGGTTTAGGCACAAATTTAAATCACTTGTCAAAAATTTTGTTTGATTAGGCACAAATTCATATCACTAGTTATAAATTTGGCTCGATTACGCACAAATTCACATCATTAGTCATAAGCTGGTTCAATAAGGCATAAATTTATATCAATAGTCCTATATTTGCTTCGATTAGGCACAAATTAAAATCACTATTTGTAAATTTAGTTGACTTAGGCACAAATTCACGTCACTTGTCTTAAAACGTTGTTGATTTGATACGCACACATTCAACTATATTTGTTACTTTTTTTTCATAAACCTTGTCATAAACTTTTAATTTGATAGGCACACATCTAGCTACAGTTGTTTAATTCTAATACTGTTGCGTTTATTGTCAAAATTACCCAGCACAAGTAATGCACCAATTAAATCGTAAAAGGCACTGCAAAAAGACAGAGGATCTACTTCTGAGTGAGAGAATGTATACTATACAGTTAAACAAATTAGTAAACTTTTGATTATTGTGAAACACTTAAAGGTATGATTTGTTCCCATGAGTATTTAATCAAGTAAACTGAAATGATATGGCATATATGGCCGATTAAATTGATTGATTGATTGAAAAATGCACACTCAATCTAAAGAAATGGACATTCAACATGACGTAAGGAAGTTACAAAGGTTTGTTTGAACTTCGCAATCTTCAGATTAAAATAAAACTCGCAATTGTAAGAAAGGAAAAACACTCATCAAGTACTTTTGTATGTGATGCCTTTTTTCCATCAGGCACATTAAAAAGTTTAAGCTGTATGTTGTATACATTACACTAAGTAACTGAATGCTGCAATGTTTATGTTTAGAATTAACAGAATAAAAGATGTTATCCATTAAAACTATACTATTATTACAAAAGTAAGACATACACTAGAACATGCGATAATCAATTATTGAGTGACCCAATGGGAAAAAATGTTACAAATGACATTACGTAGATGCTGCTTTGACTAGTTTAGCAGCTCTAAAATGATGTAAGAAATTACTTAATATCATACATTTCCATGTTGGTGAATTACTAACTATAACAACATTATGAAAACCAATGAACTTTGGTGGTCACATATATATAAAAATAATAATCAAATTTCCATTGTGTAGTTACTCATCAATACTAACCTTTCAATAAAAAGAACATTTGGTTTACAGTTCATAGAGTGAGCCTCTGGTAAACAGACTTTTCACATATCTCAGAAATATATGGCATATAACATCACTGGCAGTCACATATCAGTTGTACCAGAGAAGGGATATTTCTGACTCCTACCATTCTTCCTCCTGCTTCTTATTCTTCTTGCCCACTATCTTCATCATGTTCTTTGACATGTAGTAGGGCTTCTCTGGTGACCCGTCATGACGCTCTAGATCCTCCACTGTTTGGGGAAGGGGGAGGAGGAAGAGGGGGAGGAGGAAGGGGGATGGGAGAAGAAAGAGGAGGGGAGAAGGGAGGGGAGAAGGGGAGAATGGGAGAATGGGAGAAGGGGGAGAGGAGAGAATGGGAGGGGAGAAGGGGAAGGGAGAAGGGGAGGGGAGAGGAGAGGGGCAAGGAGGGAGGGGAGAAGGGGAAGAGAGAAGTGAATGATATGGAGAGGAGAGAGGGAGAGGGAGAAGGAAATATGATAATGAAAGAAGAGAAGGGGAGGTTGAGACAGGGGAAAGGGAGACGGGGAAAAGATGAATGGAGAAAGGGGGAAAGCGGGGAGACAAGGAGTGGAGACGAGGAGGGAAAAGGAGGAGGGAAGAGGGTGAGAAAGGAATATAAAGGGAGAGGAAAAGACAAGAAATAATAAAATAATGCCATAACAAGACCCAATTCTGTTTAAGAAATTGAAGCAAGGGCATTAAGATGTAATATTGCCCTCCCTAAGCCTTCATTTCTCATACTGTCATGAATCATAGAAACAATATATATTTTGCCTTTTTAAAGAACTTTAAAAGGAACACTAAAATAAGACGGGCTCACAAAAACTGCTGAGCTTTTACTGGAAACAAAAGGACATGATATATCAAAGTGTAGTGCTTTACAAATGTATTTATTCTATTAGCCAGGTTGCATTTAATATTATTAGGTATTTATTTGTTTGTGTCTGACTTGTCTACCAACAATTTCATTTAAAGCCCAAGTTTAGTTTTGGGGATTTTTTGTTATTTGAAAGCTTTATGCCCCAAATTCATAACCCTGCAATAATATATCTGAAGTCTATTAGTTTTTTTTAAATTCGTTAATGACAAATCTCGGGGGGGGGGGGGGGGGGGGCTGGGGGGGGGGGGGGGGGGGGGGGGGGGCGGCGGGGCTGGGGGCGGGGGGGGGGGGTGGCGGGGGGGGGGCGGGGGGGGGGGGGGGGGGGGGGGGGAGAACTCCCCGAGATCTTCGACTAATATTTGTATCTTATAGCATCCAAAGGGTTAAAAAGGCTTTAAGGATACATGTGTTATACCAAATAACAAAAAATCCCCAAAACTAAACTTGGGCTTTAATTTAACTGGCTACTAGCCAGTGGGCTAGTGTTAATTTTGCTACATGATATTGCCTCAATCAGCTGGTAAGTCTGAGGTTTTTAACTCACTCGAAACTAAGAACGCGATATCTCCAGCTGGGGTCTATGGGGAGTGTGTATTATATTGAAATCAAATCATCTCCAACAGGTTAAATATGGCAGCTCATTTTGTCTATATGTATTGATTAAACAATAATCAGCATATCGATAGAAATAAAACATTTTAGGGGACTGAGAAGAGAAATATACTTACAGAAACATAAGAAGAGGGTATCCACAGCCATGTCAAACACGCCAAAGAATGCCTTGGCTATAAGATAGACTCCTATACCAATAACCTGAAATCAAGAAAAACATCAAATGTTAAGAACATCAAAATCTAGGTCTTAGCTACACAGGGTGTACAAAAAAGGACTCACTTTGAAAAAGTTCTCCTAAATGATTTTGTATGCAAACTTGATTTATTTTGTTACTGTTATAGTTCGATTATGATCTACTCAATTAAACAAAGCTTTTAGTTTTGACAACAATATGGTGAGTGAACATGGGCATTCTTTTGTAGAGTGAGTAAACAAAATGGTTTGTGCCAAATGTAAAGCCTTTGTACATATTCAGCACAAGTTGCAGCGGAATATGCTGATATGAGCAAATCTTGACCACTCCTTTATCTCCTCATTATAACCTACTCAATGACATTTAAAAAAAATGAAAAGAAGGGGGAAAAAAAACCACTAAACAAGACATCATACTCTATCACGCTTTCCATTTATTGCCAATGTAAAGTACTGGTGAATTAAAGCCCGAGTATAGTATTGGTAAATAGTGAAAAAATGAAAATTTCTCCTATTGTGTTTTTTAGATACACCTACATGATCTATCAATGTCCTGAAAATTGCTCGCTCTCAAATTTTGCTCTATGTTTTTTGTGAGAAATTACTTGAAATGTAACATGTTGAGAGGGACCCCCAAAATTTTCTGTAGGTAATGTGAATAGTGATATCAGCTCAGTGATGGTTTAAAAACCAAAATACACCAGTTTTAACATTTTTGGGGGTATGCTGGATGATATTTTCTGATGTTCAAAGGAACTATGCTATAATTATTGAATGAATCTTGAGAAATTTGTTGGCTCAACCAAAAATATACTTTTTCTTTAAGTTTTGTAGGTAGGAGTAAAATGCAACTTATCATGAAACACATATCAAATGTGCCTATTTTTGTTATCAATATTTTGGAATATCAAAGAAATTATACAAGTGGCCTGTTGCCTTAGATTTTTCCCAGAGAAAATTCTGGTTATTATATCCCATGGTAAAATTAATGGTATAATTGTGCTTATTGGAGTTTTCATATTTCTCTGGTTATGCAACAGACCACTTGTGACATTTGTTATTTTTGTAGCAAGTATACTTACAATGATGACGACCCAGTAGTAATTGACGGCCGGAACAGACACGATGTTGTTGACCCACGTTACCTCCACCGTGAAGAAAAAGAACGCGGCCACGCACACCAGAGCAACGATCAGCAATTCACCAATCAGGAGAAGGAAATCGGTGATCTTGTTCACAACGGCCACTCTGATTGGTTGGATGAAAAATCCAACGGTCAGGATATATATAGTCATTTGGTTTTGTGTATTAGGGACAACTGCAATTATTATTTACTACTCAAACCCCCCCCCCCTCCTCCCCTAAAAAAAAATATTATTCATTTATTTATTTTTTATCTTGATCTCAATCTTGATTTCAGACCATCATGATGAATAGAAATGTAGTGTTTGCACAGTAGCCCTAACTGATGTATGCATTATGTATGTATGTATGTATGTATGTATGTATGTATGTATGTATGTATGTATGTCTGTATGTTTGTATGTATGTATGTATGTATGTATGTATGTCTGTCTGTTTTGTATGAATGTATGTATGTTCAGGCATGGGTAGTTTGGTGCCTTCTGTACACAAGGCACATTATAAGAACAAGTATACTACAATAAATAATGTTATCAATAAATGAAATGGGAAAGTCCCCCTGCCCCCCAACCACACCACCACAAAAGAGCTCCCCCATGTGTGAACATACCTGACAATATTTCTCAGTAGCAAGAAAAATGCCTCCTTGGCTGACGTACAAAAGTTTTTGCCATAGACTGCAATCTGATGGAAAAATGATGAACAAAATATGAATATTACATTTCCCTTCTTCAAACTGAATTTTTACTATTTTTTGTATTTCAACTCACAATCAATAACTAGACGAACAGGAGAGTGTATTCTATCCTCCTCCAATCGACAAATCAATTACTCATTTCTAAAAGCATAACTAAATATTTTTATCCTGTCATTGTTACACTATTATTGTCCTATTGTCCTATTAGTGAGGTTCTTCTTATTACTTGTGCATTGTTACAAATAACTATGTCATTATTTATCTTTTCTCCAAATCTAAACTATATTTTCGTATTATGTACAAAAACACATCTTTTATCTTCAAACTGATCATTTAAATTTCCCTTCGTAATCCAGTTCTGTTGAAAATGTGCAGTTTAACCCTTGTATGACAGAATTTCATATATTTCTATATCAGAAATTCATAAATCTTACAGTAACTTTCATTTTATCAAAATAAATACATATATTTTTCAGTTTTAATAATTGTACAGTAGTAAGGTTCATTTCACTATTTATGACGTTAATAGTTAATAGTCTATTAATTCCTTTTACATAATTACTTACTTACACAGTTACATACATAGTTAGTTACTTTCTTACTGAATGATTGATTGACTTTTTTAAACAGTTGAAGACAGATTGAGTTTGCTTTAACACACATTTAACATACAGTGTGTTTCTATTGAAGCTTGTTTTCCGGAATGAATCGGCTAATGGAATAGAGGATCCCAATAGAAATAGACCCTCTCCGCCATTATCTGTCTTTTTAGGGGAGGAAGTTAAGCTGGTAATTATCCTGCTTTTTGCAGGATAATAGTGGAGAGCTATACTGTAAGATACCATAAGATATCAATAGAAACATCCAGTTGCGGTATTAACTGATTAGCACCCGGAAATCAACAAAACCACGTGATTGGAATACATGACCCCTGACTGCAGTGTGCGTGTGTTTGATTGAACATAAATTTCACCTCAGCCGTCCCACAATACCTTTTGGCAACCCAGGTCAACGGACTCTTAGCCGTTAATTGTACGATCCTGGTAGGACCGACCGTGCTTTGTGGAAACGCAATTCTATAGAAACACACTGCTCACCGCTATCAGCCGGTTAAATTTTATCCGAATAAATACGGTATGCTCAATAGAAACACGATGATAGACCTCGAGATGAGATATCTTTTGTCTAGTCTTCAACAGATTAAAGGTAATGTTTAAACTTACCAGAATGTAAGCGTTCTTGTTGATGAACTTCATGAACTTTTCGAGACAGTAGAAACAGCATTTCATGCAACGTAAGATGAACTTGGCCACCTTGTTGTCCTTCCCTGAATAAATAAATAAATAAATAATAAATAAATAAATAATTAAATAAAATAAATTAATACAAAAATAAATAAATACGAAAATAAATAAATAGATAAATAAATGAACAAACACATAATTAAAGCATCATTTCATGGAACATACAATAAATTTGGCCACCTTGTTGTCCTGCCATGAATAATGAATAAATAAATAAATAAATAAATAGATAAATATAATGAATAAATAAATCACCATTGCATGGAACATAACAGTGACTCCTAGCTATCTACATGTATATTGCACAACAGCCATTCAAAAAGTAGCTCATGGTGCTGCAGGATCATATATCACATGACATTTATAAAACTATGGTACTAATGACAGATTTCAAAGATAATCTCACACTACCTTTCAGCTGCAGCTCTGCATACTCAAGCATGACTCTGATGATCTGGATGATAGCTATGATGAGAGAACCAAAGGCAATGGAACCAAGATGATATCTGGAAAAAATAGAGATTATATCAGAGTCAGACTTTCAATATCATGAATGTCATTATCATCACCAGCAGCATCATTATCGTTATAATCAGCATGATTGCCGTCATGGTCATCATCATCATTATCACCATCATTACTACCACCACCACTACCACCACTACCATCACCACCACCACCACCATGATCATCACCATCATCACTACCGACACCACCGTCATTATCACCACCATCACTACCGCCACCACCATCATCATCACCATCAACATCATCACTACCGCCATCATTACCATTATAGTCTCCATCATCTCATCATCATCATAATCACCATCATCACAATCACCATCACCATCATCATCACCACCAGCATCATCATCATCAACAGCAGCATTATCATCATCACCATCATCATCATCATCATCATCATCATAATTATCATCTTCAACATCACCATCACCATCATCACCACCACCACCATCACCATCACCATCACCATCACCATCATCACCACCATCACCATCACCATCACCAACACCATCATTTTCATCATCATCATCACTGTCATCACCATCATCTCCATTCCCATCACCAGCATCATTCATCGTCCATCATCATCACCCTCATCATCATCATCATTTTCATCATCGTCATCACCATCATCACCATCATCATCTCCATCCCCATCACCATCACCACCATCATTAATCGTCCATCATCATCAGCCTCATCATCATCACCAGCATCATCATGGTCATCATGATTATCATCATTGTCATCATCACCACCATCACCACCAGCAGCCAGGGTCACGCTCCATTTAAATAATACCTGTATCTGCCCCCAAATCACCCACCTTATTCTGGGACTCTGTTTTCTGTATGTAAATGGACAAATTCTGTGTTCTTTGGTTTTCTAAAAGTCATATTCCACATCCATAAGTGAAACCAAAGACAAAGTGAAAGCTGTTTAATGATTACACGCACTCTTAATTTTAATCAGCTTTCTGTAAAATGGAAAAGGCTTTGTGACTTTCACCTTATTCCTCTGTAGAATCCTTTACTGAGGGCGAAGAACGGGATGTCGGCCGGCTTGTTGAATGCCCAGTAGTACGAGGCGAACGCGCCGGCCAGGGTCACGTGACTCAGGCCGATGACGAAGTTGATCAGCCAGAAGAAGGCAAAGAGGTTGTAGAGCTGCAGCCACTGGAAGTGGGACGGGAGGTCGTACGTCGTGAACATGCAATTCACCTGGGTGTCGTTGGCAGTCAGGTCGTAATCCTCGCGGAAGGTCTAAAAAGTTGACAAATTTGGATAAAACAATTTTTAACTTTGATTCTTTATCAGGAAAAGTCTCCGCTTCCTCAACCCGTCCTATACAATGAAATTACCTGGGCTTCTTCCAAACCCCCAAATTGGAAGTATATGAAATTAAAGAAGTACTGGAAGTACTACATAAACTACTTTTTGAAGAAACAAAGGGCTCAAAGTTCATTGTTGTAGCATCCTCAAACACTTGGTGAAGTTAACTGACACAATAAAAGATGAATATAGGACAAAAACAAGCATTGTCAGACTTATCGATTTCCAATAATCAATAATCTAGATTGTTGACTTAAATACTTCTTCTAAAAACAAGGGTCTCAGGAAAACAAATGCATTTCTCGAATAAATGAATGTCAAAAACACTTAATTGTATATATTTTTGGAATATCCTCCATGAAACAGACAAGTTGATATGCAATTTGTCAAATTTGGACGTTGTTTTAAATTTGACCTTTGACCGGAGGTGACCACATATCTCATCAACAAAGCACAAAATACATGATAAATTAAATATTTTCTTAATCCTTGTAACTAGTCGAGTAATTTGAGATACATTTTGAAGAAATTATACCAAGTTAAAAATTTGACCCCGGTTGACCCCAACCCTGACCCCCTACTAGGAAAGGGTCAATTTGACCAAAATTTTGTCTACAAATTTCCTGGCATGTAATGACTTCAAAACAATCACTAACTCAATTTCGTCAAAATGTGACTTAAGTACTTCTTATTCTATACTCTTCAATTGCCTATGGCCGAAGGAGATTAGGAGCTTAATGGCTTTATCACACTCGGTTGATAACTCTAAGATAAGAATCAGGCAAAACTTAGGGGTTCACAGCCAGGCGACAAACTTCCGTCATGTTGTAGTTCACTCAAAATTTCAGAAAAACAGTGATCAAATACATCACAATACAGATGAGGTGAAAAGAGTATAGAAATAAAATGTATAGAAAATGTACATGTTTTTTCACATTTCACCAAAATCTGTGATAAAAACGTCAAATTTGCAGGAAAATATTCAGTGTAACCCTACAAATTTCTAATGAGGCCTGTTCCTCTGCTATGTGAAACTGTAATAAACAATTGAATTAGTGTCATCATGTTTATTCATATGGCACTGATTAAGCTATTTGCAGCGACACACTAAGAGTTCATTTCAATGCCTCTTGTATGTACGAGGTATCACAAAAAAGAAATGAGACTGTGGCAGCCATGCCCATGAAGCGATGTCAATCCATCCACTGCCCATGTCACTGTGTTGCCCAACATCTCATCAACATTATGCTATAATATTTGTTTACCTATCTCACCCTGTGCCCCTTCCTCGGGCTGTTAAGTGGCACGCCCCTGCTTCGCTCCGTCACTACACTATAGGTTGCATAAACATGGAGCGTGGAATCAATCTGAAGTTCCTGGGTCAGTTGGGTGGGAGCCCAGCTGAGTGTCTCGTGGTTGTTCTGTCGCGGGCGGGATCTTCTCCATAAGACTGCTAGAGAAGCTCAAGATAACACTTGAGTCCCTGCCCAACTGACCCAGGAACTTTCAGATTGTTTCCATGCTCCATGTGTATGCCACCTAAGTGTAGTGACGAAGCGAAGCAGGGGCGTGCCACTCAACAGCCCAAGGAAGGGCCACAGATTGAGATAAGAGAACAACATTATAGCAGAATGTTGGTGAGATGTTGGGCAACATGGTAACACGAGCGGGGGGTCGATTGACATTGCTTCAAGGGCGTGGCGGTCACAGTCTCATTTTTTTTTGTCACATCTCGTATGTACCGAGTATGATCAGTGGTTTGTTCGTTATCTCAGTAACTTAGTAAAATCAGACACATACAAACAGCGATGCCAACCCCTTAAATATAAAAAGAAAGTATTTTCACTCTGAAAGAAAGGGGTTTTTGGCTAAAAAAATGAATTTTTTTTTCTTCTTTTTTTCAATATCAGTGTATACAAAGTAATCCCAAAGAAAAATGTATTTTCTTGCATTTTTTGCTCAACATCCCAAGTATTTGCAATGAGAAAAAAGTTCTAAATACTGCAAAATGAGAACAGATGGAATCTCTGTATGAAGCATCGTGACCTTTGGCCTGCTTTCTGTCCCCATGGGCCTACCATACACAAGGCCAAGCATCAGTCTTTAATGAATTCAAGCACCTTTGTATGTCAATGATGCATGAATAACATTCTATGCATATTTCCGTCTTTGATTCGATGACGACCACTGTAAATTCACAGAGGATGTGGAAAGACAGACTTTTGATAAAACTATGCTCAGAAGAGGTTACAAATAACATGTCTCCAGGAATGGATGTGCAGTTATAGAAAATGTTTCAAAAAAAATGTCATCTTATTATCATTTCAACCAGATAAGAATTTCAGAAGAGGGAGACAAAAATATGATGTATACTGCATTGCCATTGATCTAAATTTTCTTACTTTTGGCACAAATATCCCGACATAAATTTGTACAAGGCCTGTTCATTTAATATTTTCCTATCATCACTGTGTCTCAAGTGTGTTAAGAAGTGCCTGAAACAGTAATTCCATATTATTTGTCTCGCACAATTTGGTACTTTCCTTTTCACTGGCCTCTATTCGTGGCTTGTAGACCATCTATAGGGATAATTGTGACAAGGTAATCAGCCCATCATTCACGAACCACATTTGCAAAGTGCTCCCATTTCCTTTTGTCTCGAGCATAACAACATTAGGTAACCAAATATCAATCTCTTTGAAAAAGACACCTACTCAGTATATTTAAGATGCACATAATCAAGAAGCAGTGGTCGTGATGGGATCAAAGAAATGTACTTCGTTGAGAGTCCCTGTGTACAGTAGGTCCATGGTGTCCCAAAGTGACCTTCGTTTCTCAAAGACAAATATGTACTCACGTCTATATTACACGCTGTTCCGTTTGTAACATTAAAGTCTGTTGGTGCATTGCTAATTTCGTACATTGGTTGCTGCGACGTGGCTAAATAGCTGTACATTAAGTTGAGTCAAGGAAAGTGATAAACAAACTCTCAAATGTGGGGGGGGGGAAGAAAGTCCGACTTCTTTGCGACTGGGTGGACTCGTACCCGGGTGGATGAGGGTTTTGGGGGCGAGGCGCAACTTAAAAAAAGAATGTAATTGAAAATCCCATATTATAGACTATAGAATTATATTTATTCATTATGCACACCAAGATGATTGAACAAATACTTGTGATTTCATAGCATGGTTGTGATCCCCAATAACCTAGGCAGGGGGGGGGGGGAGGAGGGGGAGGGAGACAAATATGTCCCCCCCCGACACTTTTGAAAATGGGGGGAGGGCATGTCCTTCCTGTCCCCCTGCCTGTTGATGCCCATGGAAAGTGAAATTATCCACATCTTCCCATATTTTGTTGGGGAAGGGGGGGGGGGGTTGGTGGTTATGGAGGGATGTACAGGGTTAGGGAAGGGAGTACTAATCACTTTCTTGCAATGTTGGAAAAGGAATCATATATTAAGAATTATGTTTAAGCTAGCCTGTGATGCTTTATCCTTTCACAAAGTGGAGAAATGCAAACAATAGTTTAGAATGTATAAATGTGAAAACAAAGAAAGAAAAATCTGTCCACGGATACATCATTATCATTATTTAAGGTCCATTTTTCCCACTCTGTGGGGTTGGACCACTGATTTTCTTGATGGCCCTACTCACAAAGTTTTCAGTTACATATAGAGCTGGCGATACTTGATCTAAACCTCACTTGAGTTATCATGGAAAAAGCATCGTCGATAACATGATTTATCCCCGGGGTACAACGGTACCCCGGGGAAACGCGTGATGCATCACATAGGGAATACTTTTTGTAGAACTCATGCTATATATATACCACAGAAAGCTTAAATACGGGATAACATTTCTGGAAGGCCCCTAATAGGGCCCAAGAAAAGGGTTCAATATCTTGGGAAATACATCGGCAAATACCATAGATACAGGGTAAAAAGAATTTCACTGCTACCCAAAGAAGGGTGCATCTTTCAAAGTCGAGGCATGAGTACCAGCCTACCCTTAAAGGCAGGGGATCTCTTTTGCATGCCTATAAATTAACATTGTGTAAATACAATGGCATTTAGAAGAAAATGCCATCTGGGAACCTTTCGCAAAATGTGGGAGCTAGAAACTCAGTTTTAGTGGAATTATAGTGACCGTTAGACTCAGATTTGAATTTTTTTCACGCGAGAAAAAAATTCCTACCATAGAACATACACTAAACAGCTATTGTTTTTCTTTTGCATTTTTCAAATTCTAGGCAATCACTGACCCCCAGATTTCACAGACATGCCCTTCATCACTAGCCTAGGGGCATGGGTTATCTTTTCTTGGTCTGTGGGGATGTTTGCAAATGAGATCCACTGCCTTTAACCCTTGGTCCTTCTTTGAACCAAATCATAAAGGATACACAGCAATGGCGACCCAGAGAGCGATGACCCCAGTCTGCAGGAAAAAGGGTATGATGGGCCAGAAGAGGGTACTCCACATGGAACTCACCGCCCTGAAAGGTAGCAGAATTAAAGGCATTGTATAACAATATTTTCTTTTTAAAAAAATGTGAGTTACATGATTTCCTGTGCTACCAGTGTCTTTGATAAAGTCTAAAAATGAAGCCCTAAAAAACATAGTTCAAAATGTTTATTAAGTGCTTTAAAAAAGTAAAAATCTTTGAGAGACCATTTCAGTTTCCCCCATAGACTGCTGTGTTGCAGAATTTTTATCGGATGAGAATAATTCATGTGACAATTTTTATCTGTACTTATTTTACAAGTGACAGCATAACTGTCCATTTAAACACTGTCAGACAATATGTCAGATAGCAAAGTTTGACAATTTTTAAATGGGTCTTCCACAATGTCATATATATAGTGTCTTTTAAATGGAAGTGTAGAGTTTTGGTAAATGGTGAAAAAACTATTATTTTGTTTTCTTTTTGTGTTTTTTTTTAATAGGCCTGCATCATCTAACCGTTGAAGCTTTTCCAATTTTGGAAAATTAATGAAAACAACAAAATCAAAAAATGTTGGGGACCTTCCCACTTTTTTGTCGTAAGAAATGACTGTTTATCATATATCTGCTTGCTGATTATTAAAAAATCACAATAATTATGACATTTTTGATAGGTTTGAAGTCATTTTTTGCTGTCAGGCAATGACAATACCCAATTTGTGAAAGACTGACATAAAATTGTCTGATCGACTAAAAATATAGTTTGGCTTTAAAAATTTAAAGACTATTGAGAACAGATTAGAAAAATTTGTGCCCACTTTTAATCTTTCCTTTTATCCATTTTCCATACACATAATTTATATAGAAATATGTATTTAATTCTCTTTCCAATTGTTTTCTTCCCTGCAGAGCAATATACATTATTCAGATATGTGTTTGTGAACAGAAATTAGCTTATATTTTGGGGAAACAAGCATGCATCATACTTACTTGCTTGACTCCGAGATGAGCTCGATGGCGATGCGAATTCGGCTACACAGGCAGATGGTGATCAGAAAGAGGAGTAGAAACAGAATGACCAGAATGATTCCTGGTGAGGGAAAAACATAAAGTAAAAGCCAATATAAATTGATATTTATGGTAAAAAAGACTGACTTTATCAACAAAAAATAAATGGAATGGAATTATCATCTGCCCGCCCAACCATTCACTATGCTACTCCTACATATACTCTTTGAATCGTAATCTGGCAGGGGGGGGGGAGGTAGGGAGGGGAGACTCCACAACCTACATGTTTTGCGTAATATGTCTGCAACACGCTAAGCTGTCGACATGGCATCTCATGACATTTTTCTTTCAAATCTCACACATCTTTTGAGACCAAATTTGTGACGTCTGGGTATGCAGCTCCGAAGTTACGCAATATTTTGTACTTGTATGTCGGACCCAAAATTGCTGGAAAACGTGATTTCATTTGTAATTTCAATACAGATTGTATTTTTCAACCAAAATTATGGGGAGTGTGCAATAAATCCACCCCTCCACCCCCAAGGAATAGCCAAAAAAGCCCAGCCAGATTAAGGTTTAACTTTGTTTAAATATGGCGGTATTAAAATCACACACACAAAATAATTCTCCTTTCATGAACATGGATGCATGACTGCTAACATTTACATTTCAATCACAGAGATACATTATCCATTAATGACATGAACTGCAATGCATACAAATCCATTGTTTACCTTTCATTCCATATTCACTGAATAACATGCAAAGCTTATGGATCTTCAAAGATATGGGATTGGAAGGGTTAAACAGGGCATTGAACAAAATTAGTTTGTCAGGATGAGGGAATACAGGATGGATGCCATTCATCGTCAGTTGTCCGACAGAATGGCCCTAGCATATGTTTATGGCAAAAGGGCCTTAACCCTAAATTATCTTTAACTTGAAAACAATTGACTCGTTTCCACATGAAATCAAAGTAGTGTGATACTTTTAGATCCTTCTTTCAGTCTGTTAAGTAAATATATCAAATAAAGCAATATATCTCAAATTAGAGAAAATGTACTATTAAGGCCCTTCTGCCAGGAACATATGCTAGGGCCCTTCTGCCAGACAACCAACATCATATCAGACCCCTAAGGCTCACCAATTCCTAGCCACGTCTTCTGCAGTCTGAGGTAGCTCTCCAGGTTGGTAGTTAGCGTGATGGCTGCTTCGGACCCGGGAACGTTTTCCAGGCTCTGGTACTGCTGGAAGCATGCATACATCCCTGCATACACAAACAAAGAATTAGACAAGCAAAATAGGATGAATACTGCATACGAGGAATATACTGCAATGTGGAAATTTGAGCATTTCGTCCTCACTGATGATATACGAAAATAAAAAAATTCTAGATAAAAAAAATCAAACGTATCTTTGTAAAGCTTATTGTTTTAGTTTTCGATTCTAATTTTTCTATTTGATGTTTGGATTTTAAATATGGTGGAGGAGAGTAGGACGGTTGGATTGAGGGAGGAGGATGCACTGAATAGAATGAACTGGAGGGAGGGGGTAAGAGCAATTTTTGTGAGTGTGAGGTAAATCCGACCACCCCGTAGTGGGGGACTAAACCGGATTTAAAAACCGGATTACTGGTACTACATGACATGAGGCAGCATTGTACAGCATATGGTTGCTTGTCCTGCACTTTGGCAGTCCACAAAACTAAAAAACACGCAAAATTTCAACAAACTCCTGC
>JZLH01S0138475.1:47846-58343 GCA_001188425.1 Eucidaris tribuloides
AAACAGTGGCATTGAACAAAATTAGATTTGTCAGGATGGCGAATACAGGATGGATGCCATTCATCGTCAGTTGTCGACAGAATGGCCCATAGCCCATATGTTTATGGCAAAAGCGGCCTTAACCCTAAATTATCTTTAACTTTGAAAACAAATTGGAAAACTTCGTTTCCACATGAAATCAAAGTAGTTTGCTGATACTTTTAGATCCTTCTTTCAGTCTGCTTAAGTAAATTATATCAAATAATAGCAATAATATCTCAAATTAGAGAAAGAAAATGTAACTATTAAGGCACCTTCGTGCAGGAACATGATGCTAGGCCTTACTGCCAGACAACCCAACATCATATCAGACCCTATAGGCCTCACCAATATCCTAGCCACGTCTTCTGCAGTCTGAAGGTAGCTCATCCAGGTTGGTTAGTTTAGCGTGATGCTGCTTTCGGACCCTGGAGAACGTTTCCAGCTCTGGTACTGCTGAAGCATGCATACATCCTGGCATACACAAACAAAGAATTAGACAAGCCCCAAAATAGGATGAATACTGCATACGAGGATATACTGCCAATGTGGAAATTGAGCATTTCGTCCTCACTGATCGAATATACGAAATAAAAAAAATTCTATGATAAGAAAAAATCAAACGTATCTTTGTAAAGCTTATTGTTTTAGTTTTCGATTTAATTTTTCTATTTGATGTTTGGATTTTTTGTAAATATGCTGTTGAGGAGAGTAGAGACGGTTGGATGAAGGAAGGATGCCATTGAATAGAATGAACTGCGAGGGAAGGGGTAAGAGCAATTTTTGTGAGTGTGAGGTAACATCCGCACCCGTAGTGGGCGGACTAAACCGGAATTTAAAAACCGGATTACTTGGTACTACAGTGACATGACGGCAGCATTTGACAGATATGGTTGCTTGTCCTGCACTTTGCAGTCCACAAAACTAAAAAACACGCAAAATTTCAACAAACTCA
This sequence comes from Eucidaris tribuloides, assembly GCA_001188425.1. Lineage (NCBI taxonomy): Eukaryota > Metazoa > Echinodermata > Echinoidea > Cidaroida > Cidaridae > Eucidaris > Eucidaris tribuloides. The sequence goes on from JZLH01S0138475.1 coordinate 48,820, forward strand.
CTGCAACGTAAACGTGAAAAATTAATCGCACCAAAAATCTTCATGTGCCAAATTTCATAAGGAAGTGAGGAAGTAGTTTGATCCGCAAGAATCGCAATGGACAAACTTTCTGCCCACCCACCTGCCGTCCAACCATATGCTGATTCTTATATACCCCTTTCAAAATGTATTTGGTAGGGGTATAATATAGAAAAAATACTTCTACTGACAACATAATAACATACAAGATTAATAAAAATGAAAATAATTGATCAACTAACTAACTAATCAACCAATTAAATAAAATATACATAAAAAGATTGAGTAAAGGCTTAAGGCAACCTGACCAGGACTCCCCCTATCCTATAGAATCTAATTTGTACAGAGAGAAACTATAGCTACTGATTCTTCAATCTTTTATAGTACTAGCCCCCCCCCCCCCAAGCAAAATCCTGGATCCACCCCAGAAATCTCTTCAATAACACAACTCACCAACGACTAGAACAGCATGTAGGATGAGGATACTGCCCCAAACCATGACGCCGGCGATCCATCGCATGATGAAACACCACAACATGGACAGCACCAGGCCAATACCAAGTCCTCTGTTCATGATAAACAAGAGATGAAAACAGTTAAAAGCATCATATAACAATGTTTCCAGATTTAAAAATCTGATCTATGCTACCAGTGTCTCTGATAAGGTAAAAAAATGAAGCTCTGAAAAAAAGGGCAGTTCAAAACTATCATTATGTGCTTTTAAAAAGTGAAAATCATTGAGTGACCATTCCAGTTTTCCCCCCATAAACTGCTGAGTTGCAGAAATTTTGTAAGCTGACAATAATTCTAGTGACAGCATAACTCTAAAAGGTTTTGCGTTCTACCGTGTTTATATGTCCATTCAAACACTATGACATGTGTCAGATAGCAAGTGTTTAAATGGGCTTCCACAATTTTATATAGTCTCTTTAAGTGATAATTGCCAAACCTAAATAACAGTACCAACAAGTTCTCACCTTCAAATTTGTGTGAAGAACACCATACAATGACGTGACCTGCAAAAATTAGCCTTGAATAATGTATGCACATATGTAAAAAGAGTGTATTTTAGTGCATTTTTTATGTCGTCTGCTATGAATTCCTCTCACAATCAATCAGTGACCCTCACTAAGTCAGAGAGCTCATCTTGCAATATGTACGATATATGGTAAACATTCCAAATATGCCTGTTACTAAACATGCAAGTCACACGTATGCACGCATTTGAAAATACACCAACGTGCCCGCCTCAGGTTCGGTCATGCTAAACATTGTATGGCCAAAAAAGATTAAAGGCAGGGCATCTCTTTTGCATGCCTAAAAATTAACATTGTGTAGATACAATGGCATTTAGAACAAAAAGTCATCTGGGAACTTTTAGCAAGATATAGGAGGTAGAAACTCAGTTTTAGTGGAATTATAGTGACCGTTAGACTCTGATTTGATTTTTTTTCTTGCGAGAGAAAAATTCCTACCATAGAACGTTCAGTAAACGGCTATTGTTTTTCTTTCACATTTTTCAAATTCTAAGTAATTTCTGACCCCCAGATTTCACAGACATGCCCTTCATCAATAGCCTAAGGGCATGGGTTATCTTTTCTGGTCTGTGGGGATGTTTGCAAATGAGATCCACTGCCTTTAAGGTGACCATTACTCAATAGTGATAAGCCAAAAATTTACAAGTAACTGGTGGCAAGTTGAGTCTCATCAGTTCCATTTTGTTACTAGCAACATTGTATATCAGTTTTGTATAAAGCTGTGGCAATTTATGAGATTTTAGGCAATTATGATCCCTTTCAATGAATACGATCGTAAACCAAACAAGAGTGTCGCTAGGGCGAGCACATAATACGCCCGCCGGTAACGCGGAAAATGAAAAACATGTCACTGTGCCCTTGACCTTTGACCTTTCGACCTCAAAATCAATAGGCTTCCTGGGATCCATGCTAGTATCATACACACCAAATTATATGAGCCTGGGTTAAATTAAACTGAAGTTATCGCGTTTACAAGGACTTCACAAGGGTAAGATGAAAACATGTCACTGTGACCTTGACCTTTGACCTTTTGACCTGAAAATCGATCCATGCTAGTATCATACACACCAAATTATATGAGGCTACGTTAAGTTAAACTGAAGTTATGGCATTTACAAGGAAAAGTTAACGGACGGACGGATGGACAGACGGACAGACAGACAGACAGACAGACGGAAACCAAGCATGATACCATAATACGTCCCGTAGCCAGGCGTATAACAAAAGGCTATCAGTAGCTGCGCTAGTCCTATTACTAGTAGCATGCAGTGGGTGCGTCATTGCATTAAATTTGTAACAGCAGTCAGCGAAACTACCCTTTCGTCCGTGCACATTTTCTGAACTTTTCAGTTCCTGTTGCAATTGTGTGTACATTTTTCCCAAAGAGGTACACAAATCCTAAATTCTTTCTGGGCTGGACAAGTTGGGCCAACCTCCAAAAAATGAAGACTATATTATATGTTACTTTGAACAAATTCCATAGCTCTCAGTAATTATGCATCCTTTTTAAAGCCACAGTTGGCTTGAAGAGTTGATAAATTTCCTATTCAATCATACCCATGCACACAATGTACATGTAAGTGTGCAAATATTGAAATTTGTACAGGCTACAGGGCTCATTTTGGACCAAATTATATGTGAAAGAGCTCGATATTTGAATTTTCAAAGTTTGGGGTATTTTGTATGTTTAAAATCAATGAAAAGAATCACGTGTCTGATAAGGATAATACAGAATAGTATGATAGAGCACAATGATGCTAGAGAATTTATAGCTCTGCTTAAGCCTCTGAACTCCATTATTTGTAAACACCACTTATATACTACACCATTACTTGCCAATGAGATTGGGAGGGTTAATATATACTCACATTAAAATGATATGCCATGAGCTGACAAAGTCTTGATAAACCACCTCCAGTACATTGCTTATGTTGAGGAATACATTGACCGCTCTATTGGAATAAAAATAAATATAAATCAATAATATAAATTATAAATATATATATGACAACAGCACTACCAACAATGACACAGAGACAAAACTACCACTATTATTAATCTGCTCTCTTTTATTTTGTTTTCAAATCCAGGCTATGTATTTTTTTTCTGTTGTACAGTAATTAATATTATGTTCATTACCAATTGCTACAATTCATACAATGATGAAAATTAACCCTTAAAGACTGTGTCTATGATTTGCCCACTCTGAAATGAACCTATTGACCAAATAGGCTAAAATCATTTACAATGTAAATATTCACAAAAATCTTCACCTCTTACAAAAGCCTTGGGTCTGAAAAGACAGGTTTCATGAAAATAAGCGCTGATAAAATTCAAACAGAATACTTTCACTTTGACTACATTATATGGGAAATATTAAAGTCCAAGTTTAGTTTTGGGAATTTTTTGTTTTTTTTGAAAACTTTATGCCCCAAAGTAATAACCCAGCAATAATAGACTCTGAATGCCTTTATTTGTTTTTTTAATCAATTAATGAAAAAATACCTTGCGGGGGCGGGGGACTAGGGTAAGGGACTAGGGCAGTCTGCCCTTTCAGATGAGGTATATAACCATATATACCCTTATCGCCTTATTAACCCTTTGGATGCTATAATGTAAAATATAGCCGAAAATTTCGGGGGTCCCCCCCCCCCCGACATTTTTCATTAATTAATAAAAAAAATAAAGACACTCAGAGTCTATTATTGCAGGTTTATGACTTTGGGGCATAAAGCTTTCAAATAAACAAAAAACTCCCAAAACTAAACTTGGGCTTTAAGTACAGCCCTATACTTATGGGTCTATAGAACCTTGGGTCTCTAGTACCTTGGGTCTATCGGACATTGGGTCCAGCAGACCTTGAGTCTACTGGACATTCGGTCTATCAGACATTAGGTCTACTGGCCCTTCAGTTGATTGGACATTCGGTATATCAGACCTTCAGTATAACAGACCTTCGCTCTATTGGACCTTCACTCTATAGGACCTTCAGTCTAAGAGACCTTTGGTTTATCGGACCTTTAGTCTATCGAAACTTCAGTCTATAGGACCTTTAGTCTATAGGACCTTTAGTCTATAGGACCTTCAGTCTAAGAGACCTTTGGTTTATTGGACCTTCGGTCTATTGGACCTTCAGTATAACAGACCTTTAGTTTACCGGAACTTCAGTCTATAGGACCTTCAGTCCATAGGACCTTCAGTCTATTGGACCTTCAGTCTGTAGGACCTTCAGTCTAAGAGACCTTTGGTTTATCGGACCTTCGGTTTATTGGACCTTCAGAATAACAGACCTTTAGTCTATCGGAACTTCAGTCCATAGGACCTTCATTCCATAGGACCTCAGTCTATAGGACCTTTAGTCTATAGGACCTTCAGTCTAAGAGACCTTTGGTTTATCGGACCTTCGGTCTATTGGACCTTCAGTATAACTGACCTTTAGTCTATAGATCAGACTTTTGCTCTATCGGACCTTTGGTCTATTAGTAAGTCTCCATTTCACCAAGGCTTCATACTCACTTTGTAAAGACCTCGGTTGCATTTCCATCAGAAATAAGGGTGCCACCCAGCGTCTGCAGATTCTCTAGCCCTGTCGTGAAAATGTCAGCCAAGGAGTCGTTCTCCGACACCAAGAAAGAAGGGACACAGCGACTAGAAACTGCAGAAAAAGGCCAACAAAATATGATATTCTCGATAAATCTGGCTGTACTCTCCATAATCACAGAATTTAGCTACCTCCAGAATATAACACAAGGTTGTAAGTGCCAGATTTAAAACAACTCAGAAACTGTGCATGCTCACACAACATCTTTCCCCTGACAGGTAAAGTTTTGATTCCGACATGAGGTTCACTACCATGTCATCACCCATTGTGTTATTGTGTTGACATACACAGAATGTTGCATGAGTCGTCTAAATCTTATTTGTTCAAACATTTTCAGTTAATTGACTCAGTATTTTTTTTGAACTGGGCCTGGGGGAAAAAAACAATCGCAGGTCACTGTGACACTCCCAAACCCCCCCCCCCCAAAACAAACAAACCTGGCATGGCAGTAAGGGGAGGTAAATATGCTACTGACTGTATTTCATTTGAGTGAGATTGTGCACTAACAATGCATGAAAAACGGAAGATACAATAATTGTAAGCCAGCCAACCTCCGGATTATACAAAAAAAGACACTGCAAAAGTGATGGCCAGTTAACTGAGGTCGGACTGTACCATCCATGTGGCAAAGAAAATAAATGTCAATCAAATTTTAGTGCAAATCACGTTTTATCAGACAATAAACAATAGCATAATAATAAATTTGACAGGAAGTACATGTACTTACAATCTGTACTTGGTAGGTAGTATGTGGCACATTTTCTGTCATCAAATATTTTCTGTAAATTTTTCTGTTCAAGAAATAGGAATGAAAGAATAAACAATGCAAAGGATTTCATCAACTTGAATATCAAATGTCAATAGTATGAAACAATACAGAAAATTAGAAATGCACATATGTGGTTCCTTCTGTTTACAATGGACGAAGATATTGACTAATACCATTTCAGTTCATTGTGGTTTTTATACAAACATTACAAAGAAAAGAGGCTTTATTGACTGGAAACATTATCTGTGGGGTACTTGTAGATAAGCTATGTTATCAGCTTTCTTTGACAGAAATACTTGTGTGCTTTCCTCAATTATACAATGCACAAAATGTTAATTCTGTTAATAATTCATCTCTCCTTATTTTGTTTTTGTTGTTGTTTTTGTGAGAAATCATAGTCAACATGGAAAAAAATATGCCTTCATATTCACCTAGGGATTAGAATCCATGACATTCTCATTCTAAAAAAAACCCTCGGTATCTTACCACCACCTTACGAAAGTTAGCTGATGGAATGGATAAGAGTGCTCCCCAATCATAAGAAAAGGGCCCTAATATTACTTCTTCTCGCCAAATCAGGCTTGTAGCAGGCCTGGCACTACTGTATATATGTCCTATAAGGGGACCATTATTCCTTTTATTTTTTGGGCTGCAAGATTCACCTTGCTATTGTCAAAATTTTATTACAGCTGATCTCTATACACCGTGGCCCAGAAAGAATGCTACGAGTATAATCGCTAATTTCTTCAACATTATCGGTAAAATGTCATTGATTTTTATTTTGTTGCTTAGAACATTCTTTTTCCAATAAAATGATATCAAGATCATTGATTTTGAGTCAGGCGTTTTTATTCTAGGGCCATTTTTTGGAGGCAATGCAATTTCCCAAATTTGCCAAATTTTCAACGGCGGCGGTCATCGGAACGCCAGATATTCTGGCGTCTCAGCTAACCATACCGGACAAACCGTGATGACAATGGAGACATAGCTCGCATCGTCTTCCTTATGAAAGCGATGTCATTCCAAGCCCTTTTGTCATTGCGGTTTGTCCGGTATGGTTAGCTGAGATGCCAGAATATCTGGCGTTCCGATGACCGCCGCTGTTGAAAAATTGGCAAATTTGGGAAATTGCATTGCCTCCGAAAAATGGTCCTATAATCAAAACGCCTTACTCAAAATCAATGATCTTGATATCATTTTATTGGAAAAAGAATGTTCTAACCAACGAAATAAAAATTAATGACATTTTGCCGATAATGTTGAAGAAATTAGCGATCATACTCATAGCATTCTTTCTGGGCCACCCTGTATTATTTATAATGATTACTGGTTTATGACCACAGAAGGTGGTCCGGAAATGATGAGCTGGTTCTTGTGAAGTCATTGCATTACTATTTATCAGTTTGTTGTAGCATTCCAGTTTGTTGGAACAAACCTTTTATCACTGCCAATGACCTTCAGCAGATTATATGCAATAACAATTGTGCACGATCGTCTTACGGTCTTTAACTTTCACAAATGCATCATGCTAACAATTAAGCCTACTGTCAGGTGTAAGTTTACAATTGCCATAGTATACGAGGCATGCTGAGGCTGCCCTTCTTTCCTATAGAATTCACCGTCACTGTATGTATTTTCAATGGAAAATGTATTATCGGCATCCATTTGTTATGATATCTGCAACTGGAAAGACTAGTTAAGTTGGTATACTGAGGCAGCACCTACATCAGCTATGGAGAATGCATTCCACATTTGAAAATGCTGTCTGTCAGTGAAGCTTCCTTGCCACCCCCCTCCTACAATGCAGCATGTAGATGCTGCTCTTTGGTGTCGAGTTTTAATGTTGCTTCTCCTCCGCAAAGGCTAGTGAGGTCAAGTTTCCAGTGATTGAGGTCCTTTCATTACAATCTCATCCTACCTGCTAATGTTCATGCTTACAGCTTCCTTATCTCTCTTGTATACATCCTTGAAGTGGTGATGAAGGCCTCCAATACTGCTCTCTTCTCCAAAGCGAGATTTTGATACTGCAGATTAGTTGGCGTCATGGCATCCTGTGTCCTCTGAACAGGGATCAGCAAGTGGAGGTGAAGTTGTGGCTGGAATATGCTGGGCATATCTTGACAGCACAACTAAGGCCATTGCTGTTTGACACACAATCAGTCCATTGGATGCCTAGCATGTCTAAACCTGCTTCCTACATGGAACTGGAAGTTCTAAGTCTCGATCTTTCTGCCCAAATTGATAAGGAACCGAGGACACATGCAGGCTTTTTATTCAGCTGTCGTGTACATACACTGTCAGTTTGTTATTGCTGTACGTAGACTCTTTTTTGTGTGAGTGTGGTAAATGGCTTATCCGTTCCCTGATGAGAATACCTTTGTGGGAAGCCGTTGATTGTCCATACCAGACAACTATGAATACTGGTGCCTGTCACATCAAAACTGTAAATTACGGTATTACCTAAAATGGTTACTATCAAATCCAATCCAAAGGGATTTGATCACATCAATGGTGGTATAACAACCCGGTTTCATTGATGACGCACTGGGACACTGGGAACTGCATGACGTTCAAATGTAAGGAAAAGCTCCGACAAGCCACAAATGAGTATTTTCTCAACCTTATATGCTTGCAGATAAGCTTTATGGGTATATAAGGCAACAACATTAGGACGTCCTGGCTGTCAATCCCTCGTTGCCGGGTCAAGACTTTCAAATCAATTGATTTCATCCAGTCCACTCAAAGGGTGAAGTAATCCATCATTTGACCTACTTGTAGAACATTGTCCTACAAGTAAAAGATCTCAGTAGGTTCAAACTCCATCACATCCAGATTACAGACAATTGGCTATTTATAAGTTGAGGTCTGGAAAAGAAAAAAATGGACATGGAAGACAGTGGTTTATTTTGTTCATTCTGATAAGTAAACCAGCTGGCTATGCCTGCTTCTGTAATGGAGCTCATCTTAACGTACTTGGTGCTTACAGAATTTCACCATGATTGTCCTAGTTCTAAAATCCAAGATAGAATGACACGGGGAGCTCGGGCCTGTATCTGTGATATGTTCCGTACATAAAGTAACTGATTTTCAAATGGGTAGATTTTATCTTTGACATCTAGCTGCGTCATGAACAGGATGGTTTCCACAGGGCATATCAACGAGAGGGTCAAGCGATCCTTCTCACATAGAACATTGATTAGACCTTATAAAAATGCTGGAGCCGTACTTGCAGACCTAACTGCCGCATTCAATACTGTGTGCAATAACTTCCCATCAAAGCCTTGACAGTTGCTATGAGATAGACACATGGTTAAGCCGCACACGTCACCCGTCAATACAGACAAGCAGAATTTGTAAATTTGCGTACATAACAATCTGCATGTCTATTATCCTCGTTTGAACCAAACAAAAGAGGGGAAATCTTTTAAATGCAAATATGAATTACAGATTTTGGCATTTGGCCACCATCTTGATTTATGAGAATAAGTGTCATCTTTTATCTTGAATTCAGTTGATAGACTTGCAATATCGCCCCAGAGATACAGACCCCCATGTAATCAAAATCCTTATTAAGTATGCTTTCTGTGTGTAAAAATCAGTTAGTTTGGAAGCCATTTTGTGTTTGTACGTATTGCCCAGTGATGACAGTTTGCTGGTCTGGGCTCCAAAAGTTTGAATTAACTAATCCAATACTACGGAAATTACAATCATCAGTCAACTTGAACTAAGTCTAGTCTGTTGAGACTACATGGGCCTTACATTACAGGCCTCGGGTGCTCATCAGGTAGAATGCGTCTCAGAGGAAAGAACAGGTAGGAGGGTCTGGAACTGAGACTAACAGAGTGTTTTTTTTATTTTAATATGCAAATTAATATGTCATGTGTAAAGACACAACACTGTCAGTCTTGTCTAAGGTACTGGACTTTGAAAATACGCATAACTGGTAGTTACTAAAACAAAATTTTGACTTCTGATTTTTCTGGACGAAAATCAGGCATTTTGGTGGCCATTTTATTTTTCCTGCATACTTCTGATTACTCAAGACTGACAGAGTGTCAATCATAAGATCGTTTAGATTAATGGCAATGGAAATCATGAA
>JZLH01S0138475.1:59697-73305 GCA_001188425.1 Eucidaris tribuloides
TTTTTATTTTAGGGTGTTTATTTGTCCATATGAACACTACTATGTAGTTCAGATATCAAAATTTGACAATTTTTTAAATTGAAGCTCCACAATATTAGCCTATCACTTTAAAAGGAATTTAAAATCAATGACTATAAGTACCACACAAGGGTGTCGGACGTTTATTATTTATTTATTTGTTCATTTATTCAAACATATTTAAACAGGATGACAAGATCAGTATAAACTGTTTTTCATCAAGATCCGGTGTAAAAATATCAATATAAAAGAATACAATTGTCAAAGAACCAGTTAAAAACAATCAATGATATCAGTACGCTTTGCCAGCAAAGTTTATTAATCAATATCAAAGTAAAATTATTATTAATATTGTAGGAAAGCCAACCCGCATGTGTTTAGTTTTCTTTTATGTTACCTTATTCATTGCAAGCTAGCTTTCTCCAACAGTGTATTTCAGTGTACCCATCCTTTTGTTATATCAGACCTTTAGAAATGTAGCCATCCGTTAAGTCACTCCACCCGTTTACTATTATGTTAATCAACCTTTCCCCTTGGCTTTCCAGTATACTTTGTCTCTATGTTATGTAGTTATCTTACCCTGTCCTCATTGGTCATTTTGTAAATAGGATTCTTTTATTTTGATTTGGCTTTTCCATTCCCTGTATTCTAATTGGTCAGGGGATGTTATTTGAGTTTGATTTACATATGATTTGAATAGTATTTCTTGAGTTAATTGCCTGGGCAAGATAGCCCATGTTTTAAGTATTAAAAGTCAGTCTCTACCAGGAATCCATCGAGTCAAGACGTGTCTCTGTCCTGCCTCCGTCTCTACATATTTACCCACATACACTACGCCATCGGCCACATTACAATATTTACACATTTAAAAACAGAGAAATGAAAGACATATACACGACTTGCAGGCTTATCAAAACACAACATATCTCACGCAAGCCAAATCATCAAAAGTGCATATAACAACTACATTGTATAAACATTCGATCAAAACATACAGACAGTGCAGTCACCCCAGAACAAAGGGAAGGGAAAACTACAAGCAAAAATCTCGTCACTGAACTCGACACACACAATAGCACAAATGTCACACGCCCATAAGCCTGCAAGGCGTTCTTGAAGTTAAAAAGGAACAATAAAAGTGGCGACGAAAGAATTTTGTTGCTAAGAGACACATTATTGATTGCTTTCTGGTTGTACATTAACATGAGACTGAATTAAAAGAACATTTTTTTATACATGCCTTTGAAAGAATAAAGAGAACTGGAGTTTTGCATTGCATTTGGTAATGTATTCCATCTTTTACCTCCTGCATATCTGAAACTGTGCTTAAAGGATTCTAAATCTAAATTGGGTTTTGGTATTACAACATTTAAAGTATCAGCTGCTCTGGCATTAAATCTATGTCTTTCAAAAAGCATGTCAATACTATTGCACAGACGAATAGGTGCTAGACCATGTATACATTTGAACATAATTGTTGCAAGAAAGTAATCCCTTCGTTCTTCGACTGTTTTCCATAAGATCGAAATATATCAAAACCATTAGAATTTTCATAGTCATAATTACAATGATACGTGCTGCTCTCTTTTGTAAACGCATTAAGACTTCTTTGTTTTTTGTAAAACAATTCCCCCATACTGAACAAGAATATCGGTCACGATTCTGCAACAAAATTATGTTGTCTCAGACTCGGTGCAAGCCGTAGACAGGTGGAACATGAATATTTTGCTATAGATCTAGACTCAAAAGTAAAGTAGACTTTAGCTAGATAGTTTTTACGCGATTTTAAAATTCTACCTTTAGTTCCTGAGTCTTTGTCTGTCATTGGTATCACACATTTGCCAATTAGCCCCATGCTTGCAGGGGTGATCCTAGACTAGTCATGCAGCTAATTACAAATTAGTAAAAAAAAAAAGAAATAGATCTATTAGTGGGCAAATGACTAGATCTAGTAAAGTAACGTTAGTTGTCCAAGAACAAGTAAGGAAAACAAGTGGAAAATAACAGGGCAGAAATCTACAGAAAGAAAATTTTGGACTTGAATAACAGTATCGCACGCAGTCTTGCAGAGTCAATTCTACCGCTCCCGTCTGACGAGTTTGGGTGGGTACCGAGTCCATGTTGAAACCATGGGCATGGCCACGGCCAGGCACACGGGTACGCTACCGCGTACCGAACGGTACCGGTACCGGCACCCTTCACGAGCTGCGGGTATTCATGCCGTGGTTGCCGTAGACCAGTTTCAGTTCATCTGACGTGGAATTATAACCCCGTGTTTGCAGGTATTAGTGAATAAATGCAACTCAAACTCGCTGAAGAGCAGGATCACCCAGGAGACATACCACTACTACATGTACCTAGAGTACTAGTAATCGTACCCCTACCTTATTTAGAAACCATTCTTCCCCATCACATCATTGAATTTGGGTCCTACTAATCAGCGCGAACTGCCGAATTTTCGTACTCTGTCATTACTCGGTGAATAAATTCAGGCAGAATACCTAGCATATACACTCTGCTCTAATTATTATTATTATTATTATTATTATTATTATTATTATTATTATTATCTATTATTATTATATTATTGTATATTATTATTATATTATTATTATTATTATTATTATTATTATTATATTCATTATTATTATTATTATTACTATATACTGCCGCTCTTCCCATTTAGGCCCAAAGCGCTTACGATCTGTATATCAAACTATTTATAATCTTTAAAACTACAATACTGCTAAAAGCTTATAAAAAAATAATAAAAAAACAAATGTTACTATCACGGCTAATGTGCGAGTAAAAGCTGAATTATGTGAGACGGAGAGCTGACATAAGTGATCTGATTTGGGTGTATATTAAAATTCAGACAAATGCGTAAGTACTTCTTGGAGCCTTGGTTATTGAGTGTTTCTGCTAGACAAACAAGAGTAGTTTGGAACAATTATTCTCTGTTCAAGGGAAGTACACGCTGTAGTCTGAGTTCAAAAAGTGGCTTGAGTAAGGGATGATCACGAGAAACTTGCAGAATTTAATCGTGATCCTGCCAATTTTTGTAATTCGTTTGACACTATTATGGAATATTGTTGATACTTAGGTTCTTTCTCTATTATCGTCCCAAACTTTCAAGGCAAGTGTTTCATTTTTACAACAACGTGGTCATCATGTTATGTGAAACACGTTTTGGATTCATGAGATGGCTTAAAATAAAAACCTAAGTAAAAAAGTCTTTGAGCCGCACAAGATGAATGATATTGTTATTTTTTTTAAATAAAATTCCACAAAAATCGTGAAAACATATTAAATTACAAGTAATTTAAAAATAAAATTATAAATTTTGCGCTCTAATGTCACTATCACTTAAATTTAAGCTGAAATCTGCCGCGAAAAGAGGCAGCGTTTTTGTTGTTAATCAGTCGCAATCAAATACTATTTCTGCCCCTCGCTGGATTCGCGAATCATCGATTCTGCTGAATCCTCTCTCCTCCTGTACCCAATTTGATGCCGATGATAACCTCTTAGATAGCTATACAAACACGGAGTACAACCTCTACACTAGAAGAACGTAAAGAAAAGTTTGTTGGTGACAAAATATCCTTTTCCGACCATAATAATGCAGTTCTTAGGTACGTGAACCACCTCACAGCCTAGGTATTTATATACAAAGCCTAAGAGTAGCTATAATTTGGGTATTGTCCATTATGTTTTATGTTTTTTCACAATCATTTTTATTATGATAATGTGTTTACATATTATTCATAGATGTAAGATAAGATATTCATTCCCTTGGAGTTCTGATTTTCCTGACTGTAATCTGACTGCCATTTGTGCATTTGTTCCATCCTAAAAAAGATCTAATTTTTGTAGGTTTCCCTTCGCTTTGACATAATGCAGTGTCCTGTAAAATTTTTCAGTATATTTGCTTATTTACGAACTGAAGTTTTTAACTAAACATTTGAAATGTTGATCCGATTATTTTCATTCTCATGTCATATTACATATTTAGGACCTCGATCCTGTAATCATTTTAAAATTAGGCGAAAAAAGGTTTTGAACTTCATCTATCGAATGTGCTCCCATTCAAAGCTGATTTAACAAGGGTCTCATTTTAGACTTTTTCGGCTGCAAATAACTTTGCATGTCACAACTTAACAAGATTCGGAATTCCTCCGCGGGTCGTCTTTACCGGAAACCAAGTTCTTTGACTGATTATTAACGCTGCTTTTGGTTCCCACATGTGGGTTCAATAAATATGTGTTTTGCAAAATGGCGGTTCAGCGACCGTCTTAGGATTTCTGGTTAAAAATTGATTCTTAACCTAAAACTAATGTCAGATTCGAATCCTTTGTGCCGATGTACCCTGAAAAGGTGTCATATGAATATGACAAGACAGACTGGTACTCTGCCGTTCTCCCGTCTGGGTCAAAATCGTTATTTTTCAAAAATGGGGTCGGCTGGTCCATCTCTGGATCACTGGCCGTTGAAAATTATGTCATAACCGTCAACTTAAATTGTCAGATTCGAATCCTTAGGGCACTGTACTTTCCGTAAAGTGTTACTTGAACATAATTAGGCCTATAGGTGCTCTGGCTCTTGTCAGGATCAAAACCTAATATTTTCAAAAAATAGCGTCGCGCGGCTCATTTTGGAATTTCACATGGGCTTCTCATGTGTCTCTTGATTTGTATGACTGGCCTGAATTTAAGAAATTATGTTATGTAAATCGAATCGTATTCGAATTAATCTCCATCCCCAACCTGATCCCATGCAAGATATACACAATAAATGTCACTGCTACCCCTATTCTCATGGTAATTGTACAAGATACATGTTAGATGAAACTGTATGACAGTTTTTTCGTGAGAAACTTTAAACAGTTTTACTCGGTTTCTGACATTTTCCACCTTAGGATTCAGTGGACTACGCGTGTGCTGGCAGAAGTTTCGTTAACAAATGTTTTAATTAGTAAGTGGCGTTAACAGTAAAGTGCCTCTATACTTGAGAACCTATTTACTTATTCCTGTTTTCCACTTTAACCTTACTGATAGATGGATCTAAAGATCACAATACTTGTTGATTTATGTGAAATAAATCGATGTTTGGTCACGCTTACAGCAATTTTGGTTAACGCCCATTTGCTATACGCTCTTCTGCCAGAAGCACGACTGTAATAATGCCGTCTGATTTTTTGTTTTTCAAGTTACAAGACAGCGGACAATTTTTTTAATTGTTTTCATTGAGATTGTTGAGATTTCCTGTCCATTTGTTTGCGGGTTGGGTGGGGTTAAGCCTCCCAAAGCCCTACCGTTATACAGCGGCTACTGCTGTTCGTATTACATTTACTAATGTCTTATTTTACTAAAATTTTGAAGGAAAGGCTTAGCAAAAGTTTTAAAGTGCTCTTAAATGAATATGGTTAAAACTATGGTGAAAGGGATTTGTGTTTGATCAAATACTAGCATCTGAAAACTTTTGCTTATTATCTTAAAGTCAGGGCATCTTCTTTTGCATGCCGAAACTATTAAACATTGGTGTAAATATCAATTACATTTAGAACAAAATGCATCTGGGAACCTTTAACAAATATAGGCATCTGAAATTCTACTTCAGTTTTTAGCTGGAATTATAGTGACCGTTAGACTCTCATTTGAATTTATTCAGCGAGAGAAAAAAATCCTACTACAGAAGGTTACACTAATACACTGATTATTTTTGCTTCCGCCGGTTTTTAAATTCCAAGACTTACTGACCCCCAGTTGCCCTTTCATCAATATCTTGAAGTGGAGTGAGGTTATCTTTTTCCCAGTCTACGGGATGTTTACAAATGAGATCCAAGCCTTTTATTGTTTTTCTGTTTGCTCATATTACGCCAATTACCGTGTCTCACAGTAGATAAAAAGTTAGACCCCAAAATGATTTGAAATGGTAACTGAAAGCAATAGATATGTAAAGATGAGAAGGCGGGGACTTGCAATGATTGATTGTGCCGTTTGGATATGCGCCGATAATCAAAATTGGATACCGAGATTTTTGGCCTGGACGTTATAGTTACTAACTTTAGAATTTTATTTTATCTATTATCTGAAGAATATCTGAGGGGAATGTATATTGTATTTGCAATATTGTGATAAAAAGACGTTCAATAGAGGGACGTTGTTGTCCCGCTTGTTTTACAGATGGTAAGTAACTATTAAAAGTTTTTTGGCTTAGTCTGATTTCATAGTTAAATCAAATTACCTGTATCCGTATCGATAACGAAAAGTGTAGTAGTGGCTTAAAACTATTATTAAACAATTAATTTCTAATGGGCCGATTCATTACAAAGGACGATACTTTTGATTTGGATTCAATACTGAAAGTGCGAAGAAAGGCTGACCAAAAATGCGACATAAAATACTTTTTATTATTCTTCTGCTACCACCCACTGGAATTGAAACAAAGATGTATTTGGAAATAGCGAGAATATGATAGAGCCTTCTGAAATTGTTTGGAATTTAAAGATAAAGTTACTTTGAAATAAATAACTTACACAACATCACATTTGGCCTATGTGTATTGGTAAACATTTAAATCTGAAGCCCAAAACTTCAGAGGTAATATTGCCCATAAATTTTGATTAGTGGAAATTGAGTGGAAGTACTTATAAATTACCATTTTGTATGCTTACGAGACTCAAGCGAGTAAAACTTTTCATATAAATCAATGAAAGATTAGTGTTAACGAATAAAAAGGCTTTACATAATGAAACTATTGACTTTGAATTATGCAGGTTTTTGTGGATAGAGAGGCTGAAACGCCAGAACTTAATCACGTAAATGATCACATGCATGATCGGGTAGCCTTTGGAAAGAATGTCTAATTTTGTGGCGACATACAAACATTTGACCAATCTCCAGTGAAAGAAGGATGATATTCTGTTTGGGATATTTTGAAGAAGAGCCTCAAATATACCTTCTTAAACAAGCTGTATTATTTTATGCCAAAAGCAATAGTCCTACATGTATGTAGTCTGGCTTGGAATTTCTTCCATATCTTTTGATTTTTTTTAACATTAACAAATATTTGATAGAAAATTTAAAATTAGAACAAAACAAGCAAACAAATCCGTATAATTTGTGTGCTTCAATGATGATCAATTTAAAAGTTACACTTAAAGGATTTATAGACTGCGGGCTAGGAGACCTGAATTGAAAATTATGATTAAGGAATTTGGACTATTAGATATGTACATTGCATGAGAAGCTGAAAGACTTTTTTTATTATGTATTGTATGGTTTCTTATAATTTGATGTGTTATAGGTGGCCCCAGAAAAAAAAAAGGAAGACCGAGATTGATCCCATCGATGAAGAATTATTTTTATATATTAATAGGCTCTAAATAACACACAATAAATCGTCTATAGGAAAGCATATTTCTCCTTCTCTTAATTTTGATACCAGCTCGCCACAGAGATTTCATTCACGCAATGACCTGATGCAAAGACAGTCGACAGGTGACACAGGTATAAAACTCATTGCACGATACAAATTTGAAAATTCAAACCGGTCACGTGAATGTTCATTCAGATATCTTCGAAATTGAAGGACATTCATTTAAAACGCTTAGGTTTATCTTCTTTCGTTATATACCCCATATTATGAAAAATATGAGCTATGCTATGGTGAGAAAAGACAATTGAAATGATGCTCTGTTTTCAGAAATGATCCAAAATCATTCATTAATCTCTGCTCTTTGGATTTGGTCATTCAGCAACTCAAAATAACCTCACTAACAATGATTCGGAGGCCTATTGTTTGTGGCTCAAACGCAAGATATTGTGCGAAGTCAGCTGTGCGTAACCTATTATTCAGCTTGCTTCCAAAAGCCATAAATGTATTAATACAGAAAATCACGTCTAAAGCAGGCCAATTGTTTTAATTACTTGTCTCTCGTCATACGTATATTCATTTTTTACGTCATGAGATGTCACGATAAAAAGAAATATTGAGTATTCATCTCATGCTTTTATTTCTTACAAATAATTACATTTACTACCCCTACAATTGCACTCAAACATGGAATTTGTGCGTGCAAATGAAATTTTTCAGTTAGCATAATATCATGTTTATAATGCAATCATGCTGTGAGCCATATAAATCACTATGTTGTGTATTCAATGAAAAGAAAGAGAAACACAGCTTATACAAAACATACCAAAATTCATTTAAGATATTGTTTATTTATGATGGAATATTTTTTGCCACATGAAATGCCGGTTTTCATTTTGTGGGGACACACTGACTATATGATATAATATTATGGTGTGCCAACCAAAACGCGTCGCACCAAACTTTCAATATTTCCCTACTTCCTTTTTGATTGTTAAAATAAATTGTTTTCTCGTATTCGTACAACACTTTATTATATTGGTCAATTTTTTCAGTTTAGTTGTGTCCATTTCAGAGAATACTTTTGCAAAGCACTGCATTTCATGGAATGATACCTTACCAAAATAAATGATCTTTGGTTGTCAGTCCTACTCGACGAAAAAATCGGTCTACATGCCTACCCAGATGAATTAAATATAGTATGAATTAATTTCATTCTGAGGAAATAATCGCCATTATTTTGTTTTGTTTTTAAACGTTGGTTTACTACAATAGGTTTAACTTACTTCACGTACGGATCAATAAATCATCGTTTCCACAGAAATAACCATCTCCATGCAACTGTGAATGCGTTCATCTGCGCACCTGACCAGTATAGAGTCTGTGTACATTATATGTATTTGTAAAATTCGTTATGGCTTTTCATCCCCTCCTGATACATTTTAGGGAATGTTTGTTCATTGTTTTAATGTATAGGCTTGCTACAAATTATCTATTGTATTTTCTGTGGTAACTTACGATTATGTGTTTATTTTTGTGATTGGTGACTTGAAGAGTTATATAATCGTAATAATTGAAAAAAAAAAAGAAACACACGCATTGCAGTTTTCCAAAACTGACCTGAATATCATTCTTCTTCCTTCATGTGCTTCTTTCTCCTTCTAAAACGGGCGTATAACGTAAATCCGTTCCGAGGAGTGGGGGGGGGAGCAATGATCGATGCAAATTCAAATTTTTGGCCAAAAATTTTGGGACACCCAAAATCTAAGGCTATCTTCTTGTAAAAGGCGGACATCTCTACCAACTTTGCAAAATACCATTATCATCTACCCCTAAAATGGGCATATATGCCTTTTATTGTGATTACATTTTTAGACGTTTCATATTATTTGTGTTTCTCGATCTTTTCTTTAATAAAACAACAGCAGATATATAAGCATTATATTTTGCGAGTTGGGTTTTCATTGGTCTATATCAATCGATACGAGCCGCGAGCGAACTGAGCTGTGAGAAAATTTTTACGGACCTGTGAGTAAATGCCATGTTGTCTAATTAATCATCTTATAAAAGAGAAAAATGTTTCTGGAAATGTCCTCAAATCTCAGAGACTGAAAGCACTTCCAAACCATATTATCAAAAACTTGGCGACTCGAGCGTTTTAGCGAGCGAGCCTGAAAAAATAGCAGTTAAGTGCCTCTAAGTTCGTTTCAATTTCGAGCACAAGAGTAAGCTAAAGGGGAAACAGGAGGCATTTAAGAACAGTATCACTTGTACAAAAGTTGGTAGCGGCACCTAAATTAGAACACGGTGCCTCTAAAAATTGTGAAAAGGGCCAGTGTCATCAGGGGAGTCTAATGAAAAAAATGACAATTTGTTTTAACTGAAAAGAAACATTAGGCGCTCCTTATGTCCTTCACGTGAAAATATCTTGGTTTGTTTCTACATTTTGCTTGCATAATAAGCATTAATTAGCTCCTTACATTTTTCGTTATCTTGTGCTTGAATAGGGATATGGACTAGAATGCAATTTGGGCCAATGGAAAACACGTTTAGTAATGAACCATGAATGAGATGATATCAAAACTGGAAACATTCAGGATATTCATGATATACAATTTCTCAGTTTAGGCATAAAAACAAATATTATAAATGTTTAGTAATTATTGAATAGACACAGAAAACACTTATTTAAGTGGAGGTTATTATTGTACAGAACATCCCCTCCTTCCTCGAAAACTTGGTGGGATATACTCCTTCAGATCCCCCTCTCTCCCACATTCCCATAATTTACGGGCACAATTGTTCTTTAATTTCGGGCAGTTCGGGATTGCTGGTCTCTGCATTTGTCTGTCCCAGTATAATACCTTCATTTCTTAAAACCAATTTTGAATAACATATAGGTTAAAAGTCGGGATAACTATACAACATTTTCAAGATGCGTCGATTATTAACTATACTTCATGCAGTGGAGACTACATCGAAAACGAGGCCATACGTCAGGAATTTTCCGGGCCCGAAATATTTCAACATTATTAAGGGAAAGTGCTAACGCGAGGAGTCGAAGCGACCAGAGCCAGGAGCTTTGACGTTTTCTTTTAGAATTAAATTTGGACGATTCTAATCATTTTAAGTCGATTTTCTAGGAGAAATTCTCTCACTATGTATTCAGCAATTTTATCAATGATTAATTAATATAAAAAAAAAAAAGGTGGGGGGGGTGATCTGACAGGACACCCCGCCTCGAAAAGTGGGGGTGATATGACCCCGCATCTCTCCCCCCCCCGGGGATTTACGCCAGTGCTCTAAAAGACTAGTCCTCCACTTCTCCTACAAACATCAACACATACCCAGTGGCGACCGAAATCCGTCGAGGGAATAGTTCGCGGCCACTTTCTTTTTTAAAAAACAGCCAAATTCGGTGGCCAAAACAGCAGCCGAAAAGATCAGCTCTGTTTCGATTCCGGAGGAGTGGGGCGGGGGACGGACCAAACAGGCTGGAACACGGTGGCAAAGGAAAAACATTACAATCCCGTTATTTTTCATAAACTTTGAACAACTAAATAGTGGCCGCCCACATGCACACAACCTCCCCCCCTTGTCGCCCGCCCCTGATTCAAAAAGAACCACATTTTCATACACGAACGCAATGCGCGCACACACAACTGGACACATTCACACTGACACACACCATACAAACGTATACTGTCAATTATTTTACACTTTTCAATTACTTGCTTTAGGAGGTCACGCCTAAACGTTTAAATTTTAATGATAATTCTGAATTATGGCAGGACATGTACCAGTATTACCCGTACATAGTACATGTTTTGTCTTGTGTGTGTGTGTGTGTGATGTGTTTTGGAATGTGTGTGTTGTGTGTCGAAACATCTGTACTGTGTGTCGTGTGTGTGTATGGTGGTGTGTTGTGTAACAAACTATTTATGTGTGCACGCTGTAGTGTGAATGTGTGTGTGGTGGTGTGTGTCTTGTCGTGTGTGTGTGGTGTGTGTGTGTGTTTGTGTGTCTGTGGATCTCGTGTGCTGCTGTGTGTGCTGTTGTTTATGTGTAATACTGGCGTGGGGCGGTCCGACCGTTTTATATCATCAATTAAAAAAAACAACATCACACACACAAAAAACATTGAGATCGCGTTCAGTATTGATTTTTTCATGGATTTGATAGCACTATCGAATCGTCTATCACAAGGAGGGCGGGAGTTGATGTCCACAGGGCGTTCGATTTCACATTGCCAAGATTCAAATAACCACAGAGTATTAGTGCGTGCACACACAAGTAAAAAAAAAGGCGTGGGAGTTGGCGAGCCTGCTTGGCAGTGGCCTACAACTGAAAAATTAGGGCGTAACATCATCGCTTTGCCCCCCGCTCATAAATAACACACTTGCAGCTTAATTCCTATCAAAGATAATGTTACAAAAATCTACCCTGAAAACTACAAGTGCAAGGCCCGCCCCCCAAAACAAAAATAATAATTAACAAATAAAATCATCAGGAGCTACTATCTCAAAGCGCAAAGTCTTACTTTCGGCGAGTTTTTTTTTTATTATCTATTATTTGTAAACTTATGTCCCAAGTCATGTTACACCCATGCTCTGATTATTGAATGTCATTCGCCTTTTACCCCTTTTTCTTGGACGTCAATTACATGAAAAGATCGGGCGGGGTGGGTGGGGGGGTTGGCTAAACTAAGGATTTTCAACTATATTTTTACAGTGTAGCATCCAAACGGTATCTGAATTATAAAACTGTGCCAGATAATATCAAGACTCTGATCTTCATAGCAAGAGAAGAAGAAGAAGAAACAGAAGAAGAAGAAGAAGAAGGACAGAAGAGAGAGAGGAGAAGCAAAAAGAAAGAAGATGAAGAAGAAGAAGTAGCGATGGAGATAGAAGAGAGTGAGGGAGAAGAAGAAAGAAGTCATGAAGCATGAAGGTAGAAAGAAAGTACGAAAGAAGAAGAAGAAAAAAGATGAAGAAGAAAGAAGAAGAAAAGAGAAGAAGAAGATGCGAAAAAAGAAGATGAAAAAGAATAGACCGAAGAAGAAAAAGAAGAGGAAAAGACCAATAAGAACGAAAAAAATAGAAGTGAAGAAGAAGAAACGAAAGATTTAAACAAGAATCAAGAAGCAGAATTTTATACCAAATCCAGAATGAATGAAATAAATAAAAGAAAGAAAGAAAGAAAGGCAAGTTAGAAATAAGATATGAAAGAACAAAGAAAGATTAATGAAAGAAATGCGAAGGTTTTAAAACAGAAAAATGAAAACGTATATCGTTTACAGTGATTCTTAAATCGAACATTAAACATTGGTTCCCACTCGGTTAAATCTAATCGATCAAAGTACGACCGACTCATCGGTACCGTAGGTTTAGCCCAAGCGTCTTGAAAGTTCGCGCTGAATTAAAGAATCAGGATTTTGCGTTGACTTCTCGGGCATTTTGCGCGCTCACTTAATTTGTATGCCCCGTGGCCCGTTAATCGTGGCGAGTCCGCCGGGATTCGCATTCTTTAGTATTTTGGCGTTGATATCGGGCAGCCACCAGTTTCTCATCGAGTTCGCGGTTACAGCTTCGCATTAGTTTTCGCCGATCGCACAGTTCGCGTCAGCACAGTTCTTATCGAGTTCGCGATATAAGTCACTAATAGTCGCGTAGTTCGCAATTTAATGCCATTCGCGTCAGCACCAGTTCTACTTATCGAGTTCGCGGTCGTTCGCCGGTACACTAAGGTGTCAAGCACAGACACACCTAGTTTCGCCTCGTTCCGCACCAGTTGCGTCAGCATCCAGTTCTTATCGAGTGTTTCGCGTACGTTCGCTGTAGTTCGCGTTAGCACCAGTTCGCCCGTCTCAGCACCATTTCTCATCGACGTTCGCCTGGAGTTCGCGCCTGATTTAGTATTTGGCAGTCCGAGTTCGCGCGTTAGTTGCCTGGATTATGTTCGCCGTTAGCGCCAGTTCGCGTCAGCACCAGTTCTCATCGGTCGCGGTAGTTCGCGTTCTCTGATAGTATTGTGCGTGCCGTTCGGAAGTTCGCCGGTAGTTCGCCGGTACGTTCGCGCCTGATTCCAGTATTTAAGCGGTCCGACGGTTACGGCGGTAGTTTCTTGTCGAGTTCTGCGTTGTTCGCGTCTATCGCATCGTTCGCGGGCAATTCGCGCTCAGTTCGCCGGGTAGTTAAGCGGCAGTATCGCGGCACG
>JZLH01S0138491.1:2603-18272 GCA_001188425.1 Eucidaris tribuloides
CTCTGTGATGTAAATGAAATTTATGTTTGTGTATGTGTAGTGTGTGTGTGTGTGTGTGTGTGTGAGTTTCTCTGTGTGTGAGAGTGTGTGTGTGTGTGTGGTACGGGGGTGGGGTATTTGTGTTAAGTGAATTAGTAATTTTACGTATCGTTTTTCTGGGATGACGCAAATTTATGTACAGTGCGACCGAAAGTATCGTCACGTTCCGAACGCGTGCAAACGCGATTCCAGAACGAACTTCGTTTCAAACGCAAGGCATGCATTTACTATGCTGGCTTTGCGTTTCATCGCGTTTGAATACCGTTTAATGAAACGCGTTTCGAGTGAAGGCGTTTGGAACGTGACGATTTTCGGTCGCCACTGTAGGCTAACTGCATGTTTTATTTGCAGGGACTATATATCTAATTAATTTATCAAAAGTGATTTGTCATTTAACGAGTTTACAAAATTGTTGGCGACGAGATGGGTTTGGAAAGTACGAGGTACATGCGTAGAAAAATAACTGAGATGAATTGATGACAAGTATCTAGAAACATGTAGCCAATACAGTCATGTGGATATACATGTATAAGGAGTAGCGCTGTACAAAACGACAAAATGGACAGCGCTGGCTTTGTGAAGTGTTGGTAAAAACGAGGTCTAAAAACTATCCACGTCAATGCGTAAATAAAATGGTTGAAGTGATTGTATAAAATTTGCTTCTATACTATAGATATAGTGTTTGATTATAAATTGGGGGGGGGGGGGAGATATAGATGTGTTTTTCATGGCTGTTTACATTCTTTTAAGACCCATTCCTATATACCAAAGCGTTGAAAATAGGCCGAAGTCGGCAAAGTGCAAAGTGCTCAGTTGCTCTTGTTGTTTCTGAGAAAGCTTTGCATGTTTTTAGATGCATTTATATTGCTGAAGATGGAACAGGAAAACTGTATACGAATGAATTTATCATGCAGAAGTCGTAGAATCTTTAGGGCTATACAATAGATAAATCAGACTATCAAAGGATTACAACCGTATGTCCGAAAGCTCTTAAATTTTTATTCCCACAGATTAAATGACACCCATGCTATCTGTTAGAAATTAGAATACAAATACTGTATAATAAAAGAGAAAAGGATGACTGATGACCATATGGTTCCTTTGCACACTAAAGCGATTTGGATGGAAGAAAAAAATACACACGGTATAGGTGAGCACAGAGATACGGAATATCAACGCCCAACTTTTCATGTGTAGGCGAGTGTAAAATTATTAAATTAAAGGTACGGAATCTCATTTGCAACACTTGCCTGTGAAATCTGAAGATCAGAAATCGCCTAGATTAAAAAAAAAATGCACAAGAAACCAATAGTTGTGAAGTGTATGTTCTAGGCACACTGTTCCAAATCTCACTATATTTCATGGAGGTCCACTGGTATATCGGATTACAGTACTTGTACATAATACCATTAATACCAGACGGTTGTGCTGGAATGCATTAGACACAGTGAAAGGAATATAAGGTCATCTGCGTGTACAGTACAAGTGTATTACACCATGGAGGTAAAAGAGACCTACATGCACTGTCTAAAAATAGACTAGTACCACTTGTAAAATTTGTGGAACTGTACACCAAAAATCAAATTGAAGTCAAACATTTACTATAATTCCACTAAAACTGCGTTTCTAGCTCCTACACTTTTCTTAAATGAAATTTTCTTCTATATACCATGTGCTTTTTCACAATGTTGAATTTTAGGCGTGCAAAAGAGACACCCTGCCTTTAACCCTAACTAGGCCGGGCTATTTTGGGAGATCATATGGCTGGGGGCCGGGAAGGGGGGGGGGGGTCTGCCAGGCCCCCCTTGAGATCTCGGCTGTCGATCTCGCGATCGCGACGAAAATTGGCACGCACGTTGCCCGCAGCCTAATCTACAAAATTGCATAGTCATTTTTTTCATGAAAATTGTTTTTTGTTAATTATGCTAATTTATGCATAATTAATATGTGAAATTATACTTTTTGCTCTAACTCACTAAATAAAGCTCCAAATGTGCTAATTTTGGTTGTAGAATCCCTTTGTGGTGTTCTTAGCAAATGTACTCAAAAAATTGCGATATCAGGTCAATTTCTTATGTATTTTATTGTTTTTGCAATTTCTTATGTATTTCTTTGTTTTTTCGACCTTTGGTTGGTTTTTCATTGTTTTTTCGATGAAATTTGTCGATGACACTTATGCGACAATAGGCCTAAGCATCATAAAATTAAGTAATTTGAATCAGTAAAACTAAAAGCAAAAATATTCATACATTTAGGATATTTGGCTGAGAACACAATTTGTATTGAAATTGTACACAAAATCACGTTTTTGAGCATTTTTTGGTGCGACATGCATGTACAAAATTATGCGTGTGTTCGGAACCGTGTACCCGGGCGTCGCAAATTTGGTCTTAAAAGATGCGGGAGACTCGGAGGAAAAAAGTCATGAAATATCTCGGCAAGATCTTTTCGCGTTGCCAACATATTGCGCGAAACGTCGAGGGGGGGGGGGCAAGGACAAGGACAAGGTGAAATTACATGCGGTAGCAATGAAGTTGTTTGACGTGGTACACAACAGTATTTTAATAGCTCACGTATAGTTTTGGTCGAGGGGATCGATCAGAAAATTCTTCAGCAGTTCTTTCACAAAGTATAGTGTGTATCAAAAAAAGAAGACACTTCGAAAAAAAATTATTATACAAAAATTTGATGATCTAGAGATTATTTTTTGATATGAATATTTACCTTGGATCTAACCTACCTGATGACTGCGCTGTTGGTATTGAAAAGTATTTCACGCATGAGTGAGCAGAACCCACTTTTCTGCAATCGGCCAAAAATGCATTTGCGCACAGAATTGTGTTCTTATAGTCAATGTATAAATTTTTCATTTGTCTCTCTCTGTATTTATAGAATTCGCAACTGCAGATCCTATAATTATTAAAAAATGTCAGCAAAAAATGAACCAGTTTCGAAACCGTCGTCTACAGCTATCCGGGGTGCGACCAATACACCAAGCTATATCGCTGGTTGCATATCCGCGCTACTGAAAACAACGTTCATAATACAACGGATTCACAGTTCGTGGACATTGTTATGTTAAATAAGTCCAGGCCGGACATTTTTATATATGCATTAATTTAAATGAAAGGGAATTATCAGAGAGTGTGAAAATTCGACTGTAATAAATTATGTTCATTTGTCTCTTCTCTGTTATTTTAGATCGGCACGTGCAGATCATATAATTTTATAACAACATGTCAGAAAAATTGAACAGGTTCGCACCGTGTACGCTATCGGAGTCTGCCATACCACAAGCTATCGCGTGTTTACGGCATGCCGACAAACAAGTATACACATACCAAGGATTCACATTCTGACATTTGTTATGTTAATAAGTTTCCAAGGCGGACATTTTTATTATGTTATTTTAAATTGAAAGGATTATTCAGAGGGCGTGAAATTCGAATGTAATAATTTTTTCATTTGTCTCTCTCCTGTATTTTAGATTTGCAATGCAGATCTATAATTTTATCAACATGTTCAGAAAAAATGAACCAAGGTTTCGAACCGTGTTCTATCAGCTATTCCGGATGACTGCGACTAATACCACCAAGCTATCGCTTGTCGTTACTGGCGCATTTGGCACGAAACAAGTTACATAAATCCAAGGATCACAGTCCTGACAATTGTTATGTGTAAATATGTCCAGGCGGCATTTTTTATGATTAGTAAATGACAGGCATTATTCAGAGAGGTGAAAATTCGATGTAATAAATTTTTCATTTTGTCTCTCTCTGTATTTTAAGATCTGCAACTGCAGATCTATTATATTTTAAGCAATGTCAGAAAAATGAACAGGTTTCGAACCGATCAGTCTACATGACTATCGGGCTGCGACAATACCACCAAGCTATCGCTGGCTTACCGGCCATTTGGCACGACAAACAAGTTACAAATACAAGGATCACAGTTCGACATCATGTTATGCCTTAAATAGTCAAGGGGACAATTTTTTATGTATGATTATTAAATGAAAGGATTATCATGAGAACTAATGAATAATCCCTTTCATTTAATAATCATGTAGTCAATGTTTAATGTTTAAGTCAATGTTTAACAACTCATAGCCCGGTGCTGCAGAAGCTCTCAACTGATGTGCAAAAGTATTCAATCCTCCGCATACTCAATTATCTGACAAAAGAAAAATGAAGCATTGATTCATATACACCCCCTAAAAAGAAGAAAGATGAACTGTGAATTGAAAAAAAAATGAAATTTTCTTTTTTAAGGGGGGGGGAGTGGGGGTTGTATCTGAATCATTGCTTCATTTTTGTCTTCCTTGTCAGAGAATTGATATTAGGCTTAGCTCTTCTCTGAGCATGCTGAGGATTAAATACGTGTGCTCATCACTTGAGATCTTCTGCAGCATCCGACTACAAGAATATAAGAACATTATTCTGTGCGCAAATGCATGTGCTCACTCATGCGTGAAATACTTTGAATACCAATAGTGTCATCAGATAGCTTAGGTCCGAGGTAAAATATTCATATCACAAAAAAATCTCAAGATCACAATTTGTTTTTTTATCTTTTTCTGAGTGTCTTATTTTTTTTTTTAATACACACTGTTGTCATCCCAGACTTCAGAAAACAGCATTTAACCTACTGAAAATCGTTTATAGTGACAATTTTTCGCATCAAACCCTCCCCACACTTTTTGTCTTCGCTTCGTTGGTTGGCAATGAACGAGCATGACTTGGCCGAGAAAGTTTTTTTTTTTTTCTGTCAGGTAAAAGATTTTCCGGTCGGCCCCCCGATCCCCCTTCACTTTTTGGCTTTTCGCCTCGCCGTTTAGTCGTGAACGCGCAATTAGCCGTGAACGGGTAAGGTTTGGTCGTGGAATTCCCGTCGCCCCCTGGCGCCGCCCCTAAAGTGGGTGTTGGGTAATGGCAGTGGTAGTGGGGTTAGTGGTGGTACAGCTAGGTGGTTCTAGGAAATCTTCCCAATGACAATCTACCCCCAGATAATTACCCTCAAGGACAATCACTCATCAAAGACAATTACCCTCAAGGACTATCAATAATTCTCAAAGACAATTACATGTACTCCTGAAGGACAATTACCCCCAGGGACAATAACGGTCCTCAAGGACAATTACCCCCAGGGAGAATTACCCATCAAGGACAATTACCTTAGGAAAATTACTCAAGGACAATTACCCCTCAATGACAATTACCCAAGGACAATTACTCCACAATGACAATCAATCCTCAATGACTATTACCCTCAAGGACAATCACTCCTCAAAGACAATTACCCTCAAGGACAATTACTCCACAATGACAATAACCCTAAAAAACAATTACCCTCAAGGACACTTACCCCCAAGGACAATCACTTCTCCAAGACAATTACCCTCAAGGAAATCACTCCCCAAAGACAATTTCCCTCAAGGACAATCACTCCTCAAAGACAATTACCGTCAAGGACAATCACTCCCCAAGGACAATTACTCCTCAATGACAATCACTCCTCAAAGACAATTACCTTCAAGGACAATTACTCCACAATGACAATCAATCCACAATGACAATTACTCCTCAATGACAATCACTCCTCACAGACAATTACCCTCAAGGACAATTACTCCACAATGATAATAACCCTCAAGAACAATTACCCTCAAGGACACTTACCCCCAAGGACAATCACTCCCCAAAGACAATTTCCCTCAAGGACAATTACTCCTCAAAGACAATTACCGTCAAGGACAATCACTCCTCAAAGACAATTACTCCTCAATGACAATCACTCCTCAAAGACAATTGCCCTCAAGGACAATCACTCCTCAAAGACAATTACTCCTCAAGGACAATTACTCCTCAAAGATAATTACCTCAAGGACAATCACTCCTCAAGGACAATTACCCTCAGGGACAATCACTCCTCAAAGACAATTCCCCTCAAGGACAATCATTCCTCAAAGACAATTACCCTCAAGGACAATTACCCCTCAAAGACACATTACGAAAGGTTCCCGCTTCATAGACCCCTGTACCGAAGGTGCTAGTCGGGTAAAAAAACCCCTGAATTTCAATCTGGCCCCCTGGAGCTTATCCCTCCTTGCTGTAAACTAATGCTGAACCCAAATCCTTAATCTTAAGTAATAGCATCGTCCTTGTCAATAAAACTTGCCTGACTGAAGGGAATTCTGGCTGAGCAAATTTAATTTCTGTCAATCTTGAGCCTACTTTTTACTGAAGAGACCAATGATTTACTAACTTGACACATAAATCAAACTTTGAACGACTTGAATCGACTGAGAAATAAATGTTTTGTGAACATTTGGGTGAAAATAGTTCCTGAGTGTATACTGGGCTCTCCACATCCTGCTATAGACAGCAGCTGCAGTGTGTTAGCTTAGGGGATTATGAGGTCAAGGGATTTGCTGCACTCTGTTGACATTTCCCAGATAACATCTCTGGATAGATATCAATTTAGGGGTTTTCCAAATGAGACAGAAATTTTTGTAATGAATTGCCCTCAAGGACAATCACTCCTCAAAGACAATTACTCCTCAAGGACAATCACTCCTCAAAGACAATTACCTCAAGGACAATCACTCCTCAAAGACAATTACCCTCAAGGACAATTACCCCTCAATGACAATTACCCTCAAGGACAATTACTTCTCAATGACAATCCTCAAGGACAATTGCCATCAAGGACAATCACTCCTCAAAGACAATTACCCTCAAAGACAATTACTCCTCAATGACAACTACCCTCTGGGACAATCCCCCCCCCCCCTCGGAGATCACCACCCTGAAATCATACTCCCTGGACAATTTCCTTCCAGGATAAATACCCTCCAAGACAAAAGTCCATACCTCACCCAAGTTTTACTACACTCCAATCAGCGGTTAAGTTCTCACATCAACAGACCATGGACGCACGTACGCATGAAGGGATGCATAAACCCTGGACCTACTAACACATGGACATACGCAAGTGACTCTTTGATCCAAAGACGACTACCGCAAATAAACCGAGGATACGGGAAGACAGATTTTTGATAAAACTGAAGTTCTATGCGACTAAGAGGTTACAAATAACAGGTTTCGAGGAATGGATGTGCAATTATAGAACATGTTTCAAAGAAAATGCCATCTTATTTTCATTTCAACCAGATATGAATTTTACAGTGTCTCAAAAATAATTGTGCAAGTCAAAAGCGCCCTCTTTGGTTATGAGAAAACATTTTTGTGACGTCATGCTTATATCACCATCAAGGGCATAGTCTTAGCTTCAGATGCCGTTTGTTCTGTTTAGTTTGCTTGTTTTTATCCCGAGATATGTTCAGTTAACCACGAAACGGTAAAATCACAAATGTGCCACTTTTACTACAGTCAATATAGCATCAGGCCCTCTTCCCGTAAGAGTGACACAGTTGTGATTCCACTGTTTTGTTGTTTACAAGATATCTCGAGATCAAAACAAGCAAATTGAAAAGAACAAGCAGCATTTGAAACCTTGGACTTTGCCCTTGATGTTGACGTAAACATGTGTCACAGCAGTGTTTTTTAACTGTCAAAGAGGGCGCTTTTCACTTGAACAATTTTTGAGACGTGCTGCAGCATGTCTCAAAAAATTTCTGCGAGTAAAAAGCGCCCTCTTCGGCAATTAGAAAATACTCTGATATTCTGCTTGTATGCCCGTGATGCAAAAGTCTAGCTTCCAATCCTATTTGTTCTTGTTTCAATTTATTTTGTTAATCCTCGAGATATTTGTCAACAACAGAGTGGAATACAATTGTGTTCAATTTTATTATCTGGGCTTTAGTAAACTGGCACATCGGATGTACCCTTTATCTTATTAAAATTAACAATATCCAAGATTAAACAACTACAATTAAACAAAACTAACTACATTTAAACTAAAGACACCTTTTACTTGACATAAAGCACATGTCAGAGATTTCCTAATTGCCACAGAAGGTGGTTTTCACTTGCATACAATTTTTGAGACATCAGTGTTAGAAAGGAGACAAAGATATGACGTATAACCGGACGTTTGCCTATTTGATTCAAATTATTTGACTTTCGCACAAATATCCCATCATAAATTTGCACAAGCCTTTGATAAATATTTCCGATCATCATCACGGTGTCTTAGAGTTGTCCGAACAAGGAATTCATATATTCTCCAATACAATTCGTACTTCCTGTTTATGCCTCCGCAACGCAGTTGCTGGAGCATCATGTTTCGGGTTGTCCGTCCGTTGTGCCTTATGTCTCGTTACCGCGGTGTCTTGCATAAACTAAGAACAGCTCTCGGATTTTGATAATATCTAGACAAGTATTATAAGCAACAATGAACTGCATACATTTTTGGAGCTGACAAGGTACAGGCCTAAAATATATTCTAACTGGCTCTGTACCGGTGCGATAACTGAAGAACAGCTTGGTTGGATTTCCACTCGATAACATTAGTGAAGATTATAAGGCACCAATTAACTGATTAATTTAGCTAAAAGTCCACAAAGGTCAACATGTCACCACCCCCTAAAAATGCATTTGGGTCGTTACCCGCCGATAATTCTGCACAAAACCACCCCTGATCGATTTTTGATCGGAACTCTTTAGGTGAAGTATTGTAAGAGCACCAGGAACCTGATTGATTATTGGAGCTGACAAGTAAGTAGGTCAAAATCCTGATATATGTCCTAAATGGGCTTCATGTAACCTGGTGAAGTGTTACTAAAGCACCCAATGAACTGATAGATTGGGACTGAAAGGTCAATCAGCAAATTCACTTTTGGCCTAAAAATAATTCTAATTGGGCTCGTTACTTACCTATAAACTACAGCTGATCAGATTTTGATGAAACTGGTGAGAAATATGCAGGCATCAATGATACTCATTAATCTTGAGCTCAAAGTCAATTAGCAACACAGCCTAAAATATGTCTGATATGGGCTCAGCTACTTGGATATACTTAAGTCTGTACTGTCCGATGTTACTTGTTAGACTTAGAGAATAGCTAATAGCGCACCAACTTATTCTTGATTCGATTAGGAGTTAAAGGTCAGGCCAAAGCTCATCCGGGCTCCTACATGTCTGAATGAGCTCCATTGATCAACGTTCATATTTAAGAAACTGCTCATCAGATTTCACTGTAACTTGTCAAATAGATTCACAATGGGTTTGATCACCTCATTTGGTCTCTTGCTACCTATGGTAACATTTGCAGCCTTTTCAAATTGATGGAGTGCGACATGCGAGGCATACCCACGACTGCAAAGCGGTCAAACCGCTCATCATTATCTGCTTCATGGCAATTGGGACAATAGGGATGATGCTGTGAATGGTATATAATCCAGCCCAACATTCAATGAACCTCTTTTGCATTAAAGTATCAAGACTACCTTTTGGCTTTGTCTTGAGCGCACCAAATATCCAATCTCTGGAAAAGACAGCTCTCTTATGTACATTAATCTAGATTGCAAATCATCAAGAACAATTCGATGATACGGCAAAAAAAAGTACCTCGTTGACAGACATGTGTTAGTCAGGTCATGCATAAATGCCCAGACAACCCACCACACTATTCTTCAGCACCTTTTTAGGCAAAGGACATTTACAGAAACTGAAATAATATACATCAACTGTTATGACTACTCATAACCAGAATAACACACAAAAATGCAGAAACATTAAATTTACTGTATTTTATAAAAGGGTATTCCCTTATCAACCCAGTAATTTAATCAAGACATAAAACAACGCTTTCAACTGATATAATATCTTTTAAATATGTCACGTTATAAAATATACATTTACAACGACGGGCTATCCTTAATCCATCTGTGTGAATTTCCCAGAAACGGCCAACGTCGTAGGTTCTCACACGAGACAAAACCTTTCCAGAGAATGAATGAATCCAGAAGTCCAAATCAAAATGTTAGAGCCCGCGTAGCGGCGGCATCTAACATCTATTGGTCTCAAATCATTGTCCACCAGGACGATGATAAAAAGCTTTTTTATGACTCCCGATATTTTGAAGGTGTTAAGATCTCAATGATTAGTCCACGATTCGATGATAGCACTTCCGACTATAATGTCTTCAAAAGTTGATATGAACCATTACCAGCACAGATTCAAATTAAATATTAACTTCCTAACGAATTTGTAATTGTGTAATGAGCGTACTATTCTTTATTTTTAAGAAATATTATCATTTTTTCTAAAAATGAAACTGCCCTCGATAGAGAGACGTTTTGATGTTTTATGGCAGTAATTCCTAATTCAAAATTGTTCTCGATATTGATCCCCTAACTGTATTTTTTTTTATATATTTTTTTTGTAATTTGTTCTTTTATAAATCCTGAATTGAATAAATTTGAAATTTGAATTTAAAACATTCATAAATCCATCCAATAGACAGGTCCCACACTCATATGCAATCCGAGCAGGTGTTATTAAATTCCAGCAGCTGAGTCAAAAATCCACAGATACACAACAAAATGATCGAAGCCAAGATAAAAAAAAATTACCCTGCCAGACTTTTTCACCACCCAGTATTTACAACATAATCTCTCCATTAAAGACGTTTCATTAATCCTGTTTTCCCCAATATACACAATCCAAACAAAAAAGTATTCTAAATAACACATCCTGCATTATGTACGCATATAGTAATTTTCCTAGTAGTATTTCTTATTCAACATTGTTGTCCACACCGACTTGATCACGAACTCAGAACACCACACATGTTCGGCTCCAGAAATACTTACTCCAAAACACGATAGTGCTTTCTTCTGTTAATTGCTTACTAATGTTTAGCGCTGTTGATATTTTTTTCCATGGTATAATTCATATAACCACAACCTCTGTTGAAAAGACTAATATTCAATATACTATACATAATCTTTGAAAGAATAGCAATACTTTTTTATACAATCGAGTTGCTTCAATTGCCACACAAAATTGACATAATAACTAGATTCATTTACAGTCTTTAAACAAGTTTCACACATAAATACAAGTCTTTTGCAAGCCTTCACGAGCATGTTGTCTTAGAATTCAACAGTTACATTTAAAAGATAACTAATAATGACATCAACAGATTACATGGTAATAACCAACACATTCGTGTTCAGCAATTGCCATTCCTTATCACATATAATCAGTTTCTCCCTGCTCTCACCTACGATATTACATTCTTATTCACCTACTAACTTGCTTTATCCTGAAAAGCCTATGAACATATTCATCTTCATTATCTTATTTCTCCCTATCTCAGCAAAGCCCAAATTAAATACAAGGATATACTTGTAAGCAAACAAAACAATACGTTATCAAGTAATGAAGCACCTAGTATTGTTAAATTAAGACTACCCCAAAACAAAAAACAAAATAACAGAGTGATGAACAACCGTTGAGGATAAAATTAATCATATATATCAAGTGAAAACAAAAATGGCAATTAATTAATATGCAGATAATAGACTACATCTTACAAAGATAGCAATCGCTTGTGAAACACAGTCAGTATGATTTTCACTGTACTTACATGTAACATTACATTAAGATAAATAATAATAGTAACTGCTACTAAGGGAAGTGACATGATTGGAACACTTAAAATTCGCCCTTCAAAAAACCCAATAGTTGAAAAATATCAACTATATCACTATCTGATGAACTCAACAGCTCAGAAAGATTTGTCTCTACCGTAATGTACTTAAGGAGAATCAAGCATGAACAATTAACTTACTATCTGGCATAGATAAAAACTAGGACCATAGACATCTCACACATGTCATTGCCTGTTCGACACGGGATATGACATCATTATTTTAGAATGAGTCAACGGTCTGACTACATAATTTCACGAGCAGAATCTGCATCGAAGTTAACTTCGATCCAGAAGTCAGTTTCAGCCCAAGTTGAGACTACCCCCAATCATTTCATTTACCATTAACAACACCTACAGATCATAACATACACTTAGCAAAAATAAATTGGCATTTAGCCAGACATAATTGTGTTAGTTAAGAGCAAAGCCATATGAATATACATAAGACATTTGTTCTTTTCGTAATCCATATTTAACTGAATTTAAATAGTACAAAGCAATAGTAAGAATGGTACCTAAAGTAAAACAAAACTAACAATCTCCCATTAATGAAGAAACAGAAAACAAAGAAATGTTAATAAAACTAAAACACATTAACGACTATTGTTATAATGCATGCTTACCTCATAGGTATTACAATGTTATCAAAATCGCTCTACCAGTATGCATGTGAATATAATACAATGTATAATACATTGTGAAACAGCTTTATCTTTTCTGGGCACAGTTCAAAATTACAGTTGATACATTCACCAGTTCCGTCATATATTGTTCTTCCGTCATAAATGTAAGAAACTAAAGACATTGTTCACACCAATAACTCAATACTCTACCTGTACCTACATCATATTTTACAAGCAAATGGAGATCTATAAACTTTTTCTATGAAAAAATCATTACTGCCAAACTACTGCTGACAAGTACACAGAAATATATCATTGTCAGATTCATCTAAGCATGAACTTTTGGTCAGGCCCATGTCACCAACGTTATAATGAACAGAGCGTAGTATATTGCATTGTAACTTGCGTATTAAGTTGTGTTATACAATTCTTTACAAGCTACTAAAACATTAATTAATGCATTTAAGAAATTAAATCAACCCCCCAATTGAATCACCGTAAATTATCACCATACCTACTCGTCAGTCTACAAGATCACATTGAAATTCTACAGACTGACTTCGGAATTTCTTTTTTTCTATCCAGGTCACCAAGACTGACCGTGCTTTACAAATTAAAAATTCATTAATATATCTCTAAATTCATATTACACAGACTCCCACTATCACTTCTATACTTGTGAAACACAAAAACTTGACAATCAACTACAATTTTAAAATCAAATGTTACCGTACATAACATTCAATATCCCACCTGCATGAAGGTAAAATTATTTATTCATCTTTTAGCACAAAATCTAACGACAAAAGCAATTAACTTATAATTGAGCGGAAGTAACATCAATCATGAACTGTGTATATAGATACTAAATGTTTCTGTAGAATACAACATAATCAAATTATGCATGTGTGTAGTATCAATTAAGCAGTTAACTACAAGTATCCCTCAACTTGAACATCAACTAGCATCAATCATCCTGTACATTGCTTATCTTATGTAAATACATATTACCATTACAGTTTTTTATTTCCAAATGCTTTAGTTCACATTTAAAGCATCTGAAATGTGACAGCATTTCTATAAGCTAAACATTTTAATGTACACTTTCCATACTTATTAACTCCTCAAAGTTACCGCCTCACTTTTATGTTTAGTAACTTGATACATTGTTCGACGAACACACCTGATTATGATACTTTTTGCTCAATTAGTTATAAATGCGTTTTCTCTACTTTTTGACAAAAAGTATTTACATTTATGCTTTACAAACGAAGATACATAACAAAACAACATAGAAATCCATCCACGCTTAAAACAGAGAATGTATAATATTCAATAGTCATCGCTATTTAACAACGTAAATACCACAGGTCCTTAGTTTTCACCAATTCGTTGCTTCCAGATCTCCACATTGTCAATACCAAACTCTCTACAGCAGTAGAAGTACTTGCACAAATTTGAAAACTTCAACATTTAAAACCATTTTTATCAAAACCTCTTACCCTTAATTAAAGTGATTAGCTAACATTGTGGAGCTCAATAAAAAAAATCAAACATGATATCTGGCTACATAGACTGTCCAAATGGACAAAAAACATCCCTAAGAAACCAAATTTGGAACTACACTGCCAATTGGCAATTAATAACATGAATACACAACGAATAAAACCGGTGCGAGTCTTATTACCAGGCTTACACACCAAGAATCTATGAGAAATGGGCAAGTGAATCTACAACTTACATTTCCACTTTTTAAACCCATAACCGCACTAACAAATTCATTGAAATAACAATTTTTCAGGGCTCATATAGAACGCTCCGCCTCAAAGACACTGGAGCATAGGGAAATAATTGCCCGTTCCATTTTTTAACTGTGGTTATAATTTAGCACAATACCTTACCAAAACCAGTCTAGAATAGTTGCTAGCATACATACACTGACAAATAGAAAAAATATGAGCGAAAGAAATACTGTCTCCTATGAAATATCCTTTGTCTACCTCTTTAGTCAGAGCTTATTCATTCAAACTTTCTCAAATAGGCTAATACATGAAATATTTCGTTTGGAGAAGTTATTTATATGCTATTCAAATCTTGGCACGATAATGTTGATCATGAGCCTACAAGATATACCATATTCCAATATTTCAACATCCTTTTTTTTATGTCAAGGGGTAAGTAAACTACATACAAGAATTGCACCACAAGAATTGAACCACACATTATTTAAATTAGCCCTCACGCATTATTAAGCACTCAAGACTACGCTACAAAACATACAAGTTAAAACAACATCATTTTTGAACTTGACCATAACCTTTATGCACCTATGTAGTACCACTTCAAAATGCTATACAATTAATGATTATGGCGTATCTTGTTTGTTGTTAAACAGCCCTTGGCAATAAACTACCTGGAATCACAATCACTTGTTGCTACCCTGAGCAAGGTCCCTACACAAGAAGAACTATTCCATTCCCGATAGCAATACCCATCTAGATCATCATTATCTTGATATCGGTGGCAGGAGATGATTTCTCATCCCTCTAAATCATGACATCCTAAAATATATTAGAATGAGGCCAAATTATTGAATATCGCACACTGTGTGCAATCTGTAAGCCAGTAACAAAGTATAACTGAATCGTGCTCCATGCAATAAATGAGAGCTAAAACAATATAATTATTCTTTGTCAAAGCTGAAGGGGATCCAGATACATGTGCCCTTCTCTGTTCCTAATAGCATGAAATCCATATGTAAACTCATACAAATATAAAATATCATGTAACAGTCTTTCTATTCTCATACAACTTCCAAATCATAGCCAAATTTCTTGTTTTTACAACATGTACATATCAATTGATGTATAAATCAGTGTACAATAAAAGTAAAAGAACAAATCATGGTAAGCATGTAACTAGTTTGCTTTCTCACATCTAAATATCATTGGATACTCCGGCCCTGACACTTTCAGATTCAAAGTAAGCACTTCCATTCCCATCTATAAAGATAAACGTTGTCATGTGGATCTGATGCGCCATCTCGCCCAATGTTTAAGAATGCTTTTGTTGGCCACCATAAATTCATATTTCATATGTAATTGTATTTATGTATAAAGATGCTCCACGTTTTAATTGTATCTATTTTTTATGAAAAGTGAAATTGAAATTGAAAATGAAATGATAGAATAGTTAAAATATTTAAGCTAATTGTCAAACTTCTGCAATGAAAATAATTATCTTTTTTCTCAAATAGAGTGTGTAACATAATAACACGTTAATATCACATATGTAGGTATTATTTGAATAATGCTTCCAAGTGATGAGTATCATCAGCCATTGATATGATTATATTGAAAATAAACCTATTCATTACTTTAATTCA
>JZLH01S0138492.1:20564-40053 GCA_001188425.1 Eucidaris tribuloides
AAATTATTCATTATGATAGAATATTTTTGCTATGAAATCCGGTTTCCTTTTTTCTGGGACACACTGTTGATCTGATTTTGTGGTGGCCAATGCAAGATGATTTCTAGTGGCCAAATGAAATTTCTGGAGGCCATTGACACCCAGGCCACTGCTAAGGGCGAGACCTGCTAATAGTCTGAATCAGGGCAGGAATTAATTTTTATTTTTTAAGGGCGATTTTGATTACAGCCTTGGGGCTATTTTTTGAATTTTGGGGAGCTATTTTTCTACCACTGGGGCTACTTTTTTGTTGCACATCAGAATTGAATAATGCAATAAAAGGTTGCCGATGTTTTAGCTGGTGCTTCATTTATAAAAGCAACCGTTTAATTCATTTTTGTTTTAATGCCATAATTTAAAAAAAAAAGTTGAAATTTTTTGTAGCAAATCTGAGGGCGATTCTGAATGAAATGATCGCCCCAAAGAATTGGTTTTGGGGGATTTTAGGGGGCGATTTGGGCTTTGTCAAGGGCTAAATCGCCCATCGCCCTGGGTTATTTCCTACACTGAGTCTCATATACTCCGGAATCACTGAGTCTAAAGGGTTTAGAGTATTGGGATTAATATGTGATCAGTAGATGTAAATAATACACTGAATCCTGTATCTCCTAATTTTTCACAAATTTAGCACATTTGTAACTGGTTCTAGGAATTTGTTGATAAATAGCTAGGAAATTGACTTCTAACATTAAGTATTAACACAATTTTGAGGATAGAAGTCAAAATTTATTATGTACACTCATGCTCATAATTATGGAATACCGGTACTTAAAAGACATTTAAGAAGTTGCCATTTTTCCGTGAACGGTACATCTGGGATTAATATTTGCTCACCCACAGGTGAACCAATTATAATCTAAGTATTTCAGTAATGCTGAGAATTTTGTAGCATCCGACTCGATGCTAAAACCTGTGTTTATAAATGGCAGTATTGTTGTTGTTGTTGAGTCACGTGGTGGTTACGCACATTATTAGACTTGTAACAGACAATTCTGATGTTAATTTAATGATAAATGACATTAGATCAAAATTTATCAGTTTTTGGGGTTGTTTTTTAAAAATTACTTTAATTCAATGCTTTTTCATGATTTTTTGTGGATTTTTAAAAAATATAAATAATCGTTATTGCGCTAAAATGTATTCTAGTTTTTACTTTAGTCATCTCATAAAATCCAAAAATTGCTTCACATACTGCGTTTTTGTGAAATTACCACATGTCTTGAAAATTTGAATGATATAGGAGAAAGAACTTAAGTATCAAAAAAATATTCCGTAATTATGAGCATGAGTGTATATCAGTGCTAAAAAGTATTATCTATAACCAGCTGATGATGATAATGATGGATTGATTTTGGTATAACATGCATTTACAATAAAGCCTATTGTTCTATTGTCATGTTAAGATAGTCCTATGTCATTTATTCATGGCCCTTTAAATCACATGCCTTGAATTGTTCCATTTTTACAGAAATTAGTAAAAAAAAAGAGAGAAAATTTGGGGACACAACTTATTTGCCATGGGAAATGTACATTGTGATATGCACTCCCTGATAATTAAAAAATCACAACATGTCATTCTGAACAATATTCAGTACGTTTGTGTGACGATTATTTTCTGACGTCTGGTATGGCCATACCATACTTTATAAAAGATTGAAGAAAAATTTGCTGAAAACTTTGGTTTTGATATGATGTCACACTTTTTCTGTTGACCCAAGATGCAGCCAAGATAGATACTTGATAAGCTCATCACGTTTTTGTTCAATCAGTTATCAATTTGTTCTTCAACAGCTGAAAAGGAAGCCGTCCTGGAGTCAATGCACAAATGTGCTGCTCAGGAAAAGATATGGACCGCACCCAAAGATGATTCCGGGGATGAAGATGAGGAAGATGATGGTGGAGACGATTCCTGAACTGACATCAGTGGTGATCATAAGATTGACTGGTATAAGTCGAGGTTCAAGTGATGCATCTGATATCACGAGTTACCGGTGGCAAAGCACCAACCATCGTTGCTAGACAGCTGCAATTGCCTTCTTCGAGGAGTTCCGGAGAGAGAAATCTGAAGACTACAGAGGATACAGAACTCTGTGGCTCGCTTGGTCTCCAGAGTTAAGAAATCTGAACACATAACACATGTCCTTAAAGATCTACACTGGTTGCCAGAGTTCAGTCCCGCATCCACTACAAGGCCATTCTCACTGTCTTCAAAGCTCTCCATGGCATGTGTCCAGAATACATCTCAGAACTGCTCAAACCCTACATCCCACCAAGGCATCTGCGGTCATCTTCCCAGCACCTTCTCATCCTCAATCCTGGAACAACGAAAACCTATGGTGACAGAGCATTTGCTTGTGGTGATCCAAAGCTCTGAAACGCTCTTCCGATGTCACTACGCACTGTGACTGATATTGACATTTTTAAGCAAGCACTAAAAACTTACCTCTTTGATAAATATTTTCATTGACAAATTGTAAACACTGTACATTTTAAAGCGCTTTGGGAGGACCAGCGGTCCTGAAAAGCGCTGTAGAGGAATGTATTACAGTGGAATCTCGATATAAAGAGGTCGGATATAACAAAATCCTGTTATAACAAGGTGATTTTGCAGGTCCCAACTCTTTATATTTCTTTGTTTTTGGACCCTGATGTAGTGAGAAACCTGATATAACAAAGTAATTGTCATGGTTTTTAGGTCCTCGATATAACGAGGTTCCACTGTATTGTTATTATTATTGTAAGAGAGAAAAAGAGCAATATTCGGACGACCACACCTGAAGATGATGATGAGGAAGAGGTTGATGATGATGATGAGGGAGATTATGACTCCTGAAGTAACATCAGCAGTGCTCATAAGGTTGACTAGTATAAATCAAGGAAGAGACGCATCTCATATTACAGGTTACTGATGGAAAGCAGCATACACTCATGCTCATAATTATGGAATATTTGGTTGAAACTCAAGTTTTTTCTTCCTATATCGTCAAAATTTTCAAGACAAGTGTTTATTTCACAAAAACGCAGTATGTGAACAATTTTTGGATTTCCTGAAGGATACTAAAATTAAAACTAAAATACGTTTGAGCGCAATAACAATTACACATTTTTATTTTTTTAAATCCTCAATTATCATGAAAAAAGTATTAAATTAAAGTAATTTAAAAAAACAACCCCAAAAACTGCTAAATGTGACCCGTCACGCCTAAAGGAGCCACAAGTCGCAACGGACGGTTTAGAGAAAATAAGCAAAATTGTCGGAACAAGTCAAATTTGTCAAAACTATTTTTTTGACTGAAATCAAATCTTCAAAGTCTCTTTAATGTCCTGTGAAAATTTCAGATCAAAACATTCACGGGAAAGGGTTATAATTTATGTTTTTCTGAGAGCATTCCATTCGACCTCACGAAAAAAAAAACACACAGAAAATCCGAGTCAGTTAGGCCGCGCCCCTAGCAACGCTAGACGGCTGCTCATTGGCTGAGCTGTGTCACATGACGTATCGTGATTGATGTGATTCCATTTTTTTTTTCCGAATGTGCAAACTGACAAGCTATCCTTAACTTGAACTTGATTTGTTATGATATTCTCGATTTGTTTTGCAGTTTCTGATTTTTTCAACATTTTAATCTGCAAACATTAAATTCACAATATGGTGGGTTTAGAGTTAAGACATGCACGTTTTTTATTATCCATGTAATTTGTAATCCTCACTAGTACACCAAGTATGTGCACAATCAATTAAAACTTTCACAGGTTCTTTTGTTCTTTTTTTACGGATGCATAAAAGCTGGCTCAATCTAGTTGAATAGGCACTTAAACGCGTGGGGCCGTCAAAGAGGACAGAATCATAACTATGCAAAGCGGGTCCCTGTCATGTCTGTCAGCGTGTTAATTGTAGGGGGCCCTAATTCTTGTGCGTGCTCTGGACTGCTGGCGCAGTTATTCATAAATTGAATAGCAATATAGCAGACAATAAGAAGTTATTGTTTCCCTTGAGAATCTCAGTTTATTTAATCCCGAACTTTGCAAATTAGTATGAGCAATTGACTTACAAGCAATTACTACTTGTGGAAATTTATTGTGTCAAATCTCTCACCTTAAGACCCCCCCAAGTGTCTGGCGTCCATGGTCACCTGTGACCTGCCTCGCAAGGTACATGCACCGAGCGGAAATAACGCAGATGGTTAAAAACCCAATGTATTTTTGGTAAACACCAAACGAGCATTAAATCTTACCAAATTCGTTCAAACTGAAAACAGCACTCTTTACAAACCTATTAATTCCAAATGCAAAATTTCAAGAATGATGAGCAATGCAAACGTATTGTTGCTAGGGAGTTTTTACCCTCGGTTTTATCAGAATTTCAGCGCAATCGCGGTTTCGCATTTTTAACGGACACTGCACTTTGACAGCGGTTTTCTAGTAAACTAGATTTTCGTGACACTGTGAAAGCTCCTTGCTTGAAGTAGAATTTCTCTGGGTATACTTACTTTTATGCAACATGCAATATACCAAAATAAAGCTTGGAATATGGAGAAAGTGAATATGGCAAAAAACAACTGGGCCAAAAAATCGACTTGTGGCTCCTTTTGGCGTGACGGGTCACAAATTTGTATTTAATGTCACTTATCATTAAATCAAAATCAGAATTGTCTGTTACAAGGCTTATAACGTGCGTAACCATCACGTGACTCAACAGCAACAACAATACCGCCATTTATAAACACAGGTTTTAGTGTTGAGTCGGACGCTACAAAATGCTCAGCATTCCTGAAATTCTTAGATTATAATTGT
The DNA here is from genome assembly GCA_001188425.1 of Eucidaris tribuloides. Lineage (NCBI taxonomy): Eukaryota > Metazoa > Echinodermata > Echinoidea > Cidaroida > Cidaridae > Eucidaris > Eucidaris tribuloides. Next base: position 25,398 of record JZLH01S0138492.1, read on the forward strand.
TTCACCTGGGGTGAGCAAATATTAATCTCAGATGTACATGTACTGTTCATGGACAAATGGCAACTTCTAAAATGTTTCTAAAATATTCCATAATTATGAGCATGAGTGTATATGTGCATGGTAAGAGAAAAAAACCCTGTAATATCTGGACCACACCCAAAGATGATTATGATAATGATGAGGGGGAAGATAATGATAATGGGGATGATGAAGAAAAGGAGGAGGAGGAAGAGGAGGATGATTCCTGAAATGACATCAGTGGTGATCATAAGGTTGAATGGTATAAGTCATGGAAGAGATACACTCGTATCCGGGTTACTGATAGTAAAGGCCCCCCGGGGGGGGGGGGGTAGGGGGGGTAGGTACTTGCCTAGTGAGGTATATGGGAGTGTGCCGCTCTGATATGTGACTTATTCGCAAAAAAATCCTTAAACATAGGGTATGGTTTGGGGGGGGGGGGAAATCCTTAAACATGGGCTGTGATATTGAAATTTTACTGTTTATACTAGATATTTTCGCCTATTTTGTCGCTAAAGTGCACGAAAGGTCATTTCTCTTAATAAAAACCTGTAATAGTAGGTACTGTTTTCTGCCAAAATGACTCTTAAATATGGGTCAGGTTTTTCGACTTCCGCGACCCAACCCCGTCGGAAAAGGATGATACTGATGATGAAGATGTTACGATTCCTGAACTTACATTAGCCATGACCATAGATTGTCAGTTATAAATCAAGGAAGAGATGCATCTTGTATCTGAATTACTGATAGTAAAGCACTCTGTTTGTGCATGGTAGGAGAGAAAAACAGGACCACACCAAAAGATAATTATGATGATGACGAGGATGATGAAAATGATAAAGTGGGATGATGAAGATTCATGAACTACCATCAGCAGTGATCGTAAGGTTGGCTAGTATATTAGCTGAGGTGCATCTCTCATAACCAAATTGCATATGGTTTATAAAGCACCATGTATTTGCATGGTAGGTGAGAGGAAAACTAGTATTTCACACTCACACTAGAAGGTGGTTCTGTGTTGAAAGCTTCAGGGGCCAAAAGAGACAGTCATTTGGGCAGCCATGTGTATGACTGCAGAGTACTTGAAAGTTGAATTAGATTTTGAGTAGTCTGGGAAACTATGTGGAAGTATTACCAAGTCACCCCCACCCCCACCCCCCCCCCCTCCATGAAATCTCTGGAAGGAACTTAATATTTTATCCCTATTTTCACAGACTTTGAATATTGTCTCTCATAGAAATGTACCCCATATCTCCATACTTGGTGGAGAAAAAAAAACATTTTCAACGGGACAATTCAAGGTTATACGCTGACTAAAAGCACACCTTTTTAGAATTAAGAAAAAAAAACTTTTGTGTTCACCAGCTCAATGTGTCTCCCTCTCATCACATCTAGATTGCACAATCCCATACAACTCATTTAATTTATCAATTTCTTCAAATGCTATGTCATACACATTATTACTGTCAATGCTGTGGTTCAGATAATGAATATGAAACATGTTTTTATATGATTTTGAAATTAAATTAAAAATATCTGACTGAAAGAATTAACATGGGTCATGAAAATTGTACATTTTAACTTATGTGCATGTGTGTATATATATATATATATGTGGAAGCATGATTTTGTATTTTTGTGTGTGTGTATGTGTATTTGGTGTTCGTGTGTATGTGTTTGGGTGGTGTTTATGCATGTGCGGTGTGTCTGTGTGTGCTTGTGCAGTTTTTGCACGTCGGGCATGCCTGAAGGTGTTGATGAGTGTGCATGTATTAGGGCTGGCCGAGTTTTGATAATATCGAAATTAGTCGATGTTGAAAATATATCGATGATGATCTCATGATTATTTCAAAATATCGCCAGAGGCACGATATGGTACAAAATACCGTCCATAATGAAAACCTAATGGGGTAAATGCATGCACTGCAGTGGGAGGGACCAAGAATTCTCCATAGCTAAGAATACTCTGCACACGAGAGATAAAAACAGGGAGGTAGGAGTAATATGAGAGACCTCCATGCTGTTCAGCTATCAAACTTGTTGTAGTGCAAGAGCAGTGGTGCATTTAGTATTTTGTCAACAAATCTGTCAACACCCTGCCAACCAAAATGCCACTTATAAACAGTCGGCACCACAAATCTCCAGATCTAGTTACAAGAGGGTCTACGGAAAGCAACATTGTTTTGACCACATTTTGATAACAACCCTAAAGAGTGCACTGTCAATTTAAGCCTATAACAGATTTATCTTGTTCATCACAAATCTGTTTTTCAACTCGGGCGATAAATCATGTTATCGACAATGTTTTTTCCACGATAATCGAATGAGGTTTAGATCAAATTTTGCCACCTCTAGCATGTATGTATGCGGCCACTCCCTCAAAGTAAAATGTGACCCGTTACCACAAAATGAACAATAAGTTGCAGCAGTAATTTTTGCATAAATGCAATCAGGAAATAATCAAGTTGGGTTGAAAATGTTGATTCTGCGATTCTAATATCTAAAAGGACGTACATTCATCTATCATCTGTCTAAATTGGAGGGGTTGAAATCATTCATAAATATGATAATTCAGCCATGTTTTTGTTGAGCGTGAAAATGTGGCTAATTTCAATATCCACATTGCAAGATTTTACTATATATCATTTGCTTGTTATCAAACATCTTCTAGTCTCCCTGTAATAATTTGGGGATCATTACAAAGCTACGTTTGAGAACTATTAATTGATAGTGATTGTTAAAGCCAAAAAGGATTGTCAAATTAACCCTATCTCTGCCGGGGTATTTTGGGAGATCATATGGCCGCCCCCCTTCAGATCTCGGCCGTCCCCTTACAAAAATGTCCTGTGGTAATACCACAGGTGATTACCACATGACTGTACCACAGGACTTTTACCACAGGAATACCACAGGAAGGGATTAATGTGTGGTACCGATTACCACAGGAACAGTCCTGTGGTAAATGGGGTGTGGTATTGAAATTTTAGTGTTTATACTAGATATTTTCGCCTATTTTGTCGCTAAAGTGCACGAAAGGTCATTTCTCTTAATAAAAACCTGTAATAGTAGGTAATGTTTTCTGCCAAAATGACTCTTAAAGATGGGTCAGGTTTTTTCGACTTCTGCGACCCAACCCCGTCGGAAAAGGATGATACTGATAATGATGATGTTAAGATTCCTGAACTTACATTAGCCATGACCGTAGGGCCAATGGGGTTTAATCTGTTTGCTGCTTTGTTATAGATCGTTCTCATTACTAAAAAATATATATAAAACAGGCTGACTATGTTATTGTGAGAGGTTATGCAAATGACCACATCAATGCATAAGCTAAAGTCGATACTTGTAATCACAGAAAATCATACAGATAAATGCACCTAAATACACCTATTCTTGCATGATTTCTATTGATCTGATAAATTCAATCAAAAGATATTTCTGTAATACAAATGATGATGGTGATCATCATAGTCGTCGTCATCATCATCATCATCATCACCACAGCAATACCACACAGTATCACACAGCAACACCACAAAGGATCACACAGGAGTACCACACATCAGAACCACACAGCATTACCACACGTCAGAATCACACAGTAGTACCACACATGCATACCACACAGCAGTACCACACAAGAATACCACACAGCACTACTACAGGAAAGTACCACAGGACATTCCTGTGTTTGTTTTGGACATATACCACAGGATTACCACACATCAGTACCACACAGCAATATCACATATCGGTATCACACATAATACCACACAGGAATACCATACAACACTACCACACAGGAGTACCACATAACAAAAGCACAATGTGTGGTAATCCTGTGTGGTATTTGCTGTGTGGTACTGATCTCTGGTTTTGCTGTGTGGTAGTCCTGTGTAGTAGTGCTGTGTGGTATTGCTGTGTGGTACTGATGTGTGGTAGTCCTGTGGTATATGTCCAAAAAAAAACACACAGGAATATCCTGTGGTATTTTCCTGTGGTATATGTCCAAAAAAAACCCCACAGGAATATCCTGTGGTATTTTCCTGTGGTATATGTCCAAAAAAAAAAAACCCACAGCAATGTCCTGTGGGATTATCCTGTGGAATTTTCCTGTGGGATTTTCTGTGGTAGTCCTGTGGTATATGTCCAAAAATACCAGAGGAATATCCTGTGGTATTTTCCTGTGGTACCTTCTGTGGTAGTCCTGTGGTATATGTCCTAAAATACCACAGGAATATCCTGTGGTATTTTCCTGTGGTACTTTCTGTGGTAGTCCTGTGGTATATGTCCAAAAATACCACAGGAATATCCTGTGGTATTTTCCTGTGGTAGTTTCTGTGGTATTTCCTGTGGTATATGTCCAAAAAACACCGGAATATTCTGTGGTATTTTCCTGTGGTACTTTCTGTGGTAGTCCTGTGGTATATGTCCAAAAATACCACAGGAATACCCTGTGGTATTTTCCTGTGGTTGTTTCTGTGGTATTTCCTGTGGTACTGCTGTGGTATTTCCTATGGTATTTCTTTATCACATGGGTACCACAGGCATCACCTCTGCAGTACCACAGGAATCTGTGTGGTACCTCTACATCCCTGTGGTATTTTATGGGGTATTATATAGTACCACAGAAATACTACAGGAATACCACAGGACATTTTTGTAAGGGTCGACCGCGTGATCGCGACAAAAATTGGCACGCATGTCGCCGGCGACCTACACGTAATCTACAAAATTGTATTATTTTTTTTTCTTGAAAATTGTTTTCAGTTAATTATTATTCTAATTTATGCGTGATTAATCTGTGAAATCATACTTTTTGCTCTAACTCACTAATTAAAGCTCCAAATGTGCTAATTTTTGGTGTAGAGACCCTTTGTGGTGTTCTAGGCAAATGTACCTGAAAACAATGCGATATTAGAATCAATTTCTAATGTATTTTATTGTTTTTGCAATTTATGTATTTCATTGTTTTTCGGATGAAATTTGTCGGTGACACTTATCCAATCACAAATTAAGAAACTTGAATCAGTAAAAGCAAAACTATTCATACATTTATGATCTTGGGCTGAAAACACAATTTGTATTGAAATTGTACACAAAGTACGTTTTTGAGCAATTTTTGGTGCGATGTGCATGTACAAAATTATGCGTATCTTCGGAATCGCGTACTCGGACGTCGCAAATTTGGTCTTAAAAGATGTGGGAGACTCAGAGGAAAAAGTCCTGAAACATCGCGGTGAAAGCTTTTCGCGTTGCAGATCGCGCTTGCAGACATATCACGCGAACATCGAGGAGGGGGCCTCCAGCCCCCCCCCCCCCCGCACGGCAGAGATAGGGTTAAGAAAGTGACTAGGTTAACCATGCTTTCAACAGTGCAGATGCCGCAGCCTTCCCATTTCACATCCATAAACACCACCCGAGGTCGTTTCCCCCCCCCCCTTTTCCTGATAATGGCTAAATGATAGTTCAATTTGTGAGCACCCATCTAGACAATTTATACACCATAAATTTAAAAGCTTACAGCTGTACTTTTAACCGGGTTGGGGGGGGGAGGGGGGGAGGGGGGAGGGGCCACTGTCATTACATGTTCTACACCATGCACATGTGAGGACTTTCAAATTATCCTTCGATCTCAGAATACCCTTAACAAGTAGACCCTACTCAGGTCTGAAAAGATACCCTTTTCAAGTAGTCCTCTTGTTAAAAGTCTAGTACCGTCTTTTCCCTGATTTTGATACACTTTCACTGTGCGCACATTGCAAACAACTCTTTCTACCGTGTGTTTTCACACGGCGCATGGTGTACACTTGTTAAATGGTAGTGCCGCCCCCCCCCCCGCCCCCTCCTGGGGATTTTTACTCATAAACAACAAAACATCTGATATTTCCAACTGATTGTGCATTCTGAGGTGAAGGTCACAAGTAGTACAGTGCACTCACATTATATAAGAACACTGACATAACAATAAAATTCATTATAAAAGAAGTAAACCTCTGGTCCCATGATATTGGACTTCCTGTTATATTCTACTGTTTTGCAACCCTGATATAAAGAAATTTCATTATAAAGAAACAATTTCATGGGTCCCAAGGACTTCTTTATGACGAGAGTGCACTGTAGTACAGTGCACTCACTATATAAAGAACACTGATTATAACAAAATTTCATTATAAAGAAGTAAAACCTCTGTCCCATATATGGGATTTCCTGTATACATGTATTTTATTGTTTTTGCAACCCTGATATAAGAAAATTTCATATAAAGAACAAAATTTCATGGTCCCAAGGATTCTTTATAACGAGAGTGGCAACTGTGTAGTTGAAATTTAGTGTAATGTGTTCGTTTTTGTCATAGTATTATGAAACGTTTCTCCACACCACAAACAAAAAAGACGAATGACGCATATTTTGTACACTCATCGGCTTTTAATTTGTATCATATGAAGTTCATACCAAGGTAACATCATCTAGAAAGGTTTGAATTCTCTTTACTATTTATCGATTAACTAATCCAAAAGTTCTATGTACAAATACTACAAATGGGTTTCAAATCTAAACATCATCATCCCAATGCTATTGTACTCGTGTAAACTATACACCACCAGAGAAAAAATAGTTTTCTGTGTGGTGATCTCTTAAAAAAAGAAGGCCAATTTACATGCAAATATTCAAAAGAACTCACATCAAAATCATATCTCAATGTAATACACGTCTGTCGGTATATAAAAACATCCCACAAATATATCAAACACATCCGACATTATCTAGTCAAGATTTTGGCTTTGTGCTTCACAGACCTATCTCAACTCACTTCAGAATTTTTCGAGTGCAACTGAAGAAATTTAAAGGAAAAAAAAGGCAACTTCACATCCAAATTTAACTACAAATATTTTAACCACAGTTGTTCTTTAAAGTATTCATAAGTCACATCATACAGAAATAAAGAAAATACTATCTACAGTGCAGTGATTGGAATATATTATTCTGTTGTTGTTGTTTTACACACATTGGGTTGTATAAGGCAGCATGGCAAAAAGGGTAACTCAAGGTTATGAATAAACTCCTACTATTAACCAGTGTTGTAGTCGAGCCCGGCCTCGAGACCATCTTTGGTGGTCCGGCCCCGGCCTCGGTCCGAGTCGCCTGTACAAATTGTATGGAAAGGTTGTCTTTTGCGGCGGCCTCGGTCTAGGAACTTGTGAACTCGACTACAACACCATTATTAACCACCCTATAAAAGGACCACCCTTATAAAGTGGTCACAAGAAGAGACATCCATTTTTATTGTACTGAGCTAATCAACTTAGAATCAATCCTTAACTTTTCTTCACCAATTTGATCCATAACTATTATTTCCTTGTAATCTTCCATGGTACTAGTAAACAGACTCCTTATTCATCTTGGATGATTCTTGCACATTTTTCAGGATACTTGGAACGGATGTCAAATAACATAATTCATCCAGGGTTCCCGCGGTCATGAAAAACCTGGAAAAGTCATGAAATTTTGAAAATGTTCTTCCAGGCCTGGAACAGTCATGGAAAATGAATAATTATGAAAAAGTCATGGAAAAGTCCTGGAATTTCATAAATTTGTATGTTTTTTTGCCTTTTAATGATCTTCTTTTATTTTTTTTTATTTTAATGGAAATACTTTTTACACTAACCACATAAGTTTTCATGAATTTGCTGGGCCAAAAAGGTCCTGGATTTCTAAAAATTTATCATATGGAAAAGTCATGGAATTTATTTTTGTAAAAGGTGCAGGAACCCTGTCCATCATTCTAATGCACGATATTTGTTTCCAGTTAACTTAGACCTTTCCCCTCCCCTAAACAGACCCATTTCATTTGAAAATAGTCCAAGTAACAGCACACTGCATGACCTGAAATGTTTCTACTCTAGGCAATATATCCCCTCAAGTTTCTGCTCGATTTGGTATAAATATGACAAACTCTCTATCAAAGAGAATCTATAAAAGATATACACCATAAATAAGTTGACTTCATACCGGTTATATTGTATTTTATCTAAATATATATATCTTTATTATCTACAACACACACACGTTCAAGTGAGTGCATACCTGTTTTGTAAATTCTTCAGTAACACAAAACCAAGATGAAAGTAATTCTAACAAACTTTTCAAACCCAATTATTTCAAATTAAATCATGAAAAACCCCAGCACCAGTAAATATCTAACTATTGTAACTGAAGCAACACAAATTCCTGATAAAATAATTTTAATACTACCGTTCATATGTCCCGATTATCTCGCCACCAATTAAGTATGGTTGCTCGATAACTATAAGAACTAAATAAAAATCTGATATAAACTTTTTCTATGAACTGATATATATAACAACATAAACTAAACAAGTAATTTAACATAAATATAAGTTTCCACCCAAGATAATACATTTGCTATCAATATAATTATGAACCACTTGATCAGAAATGACCTAGATTTGTACAAATTCTGTCGAGCCAGTTATTCCATCCCACAAATCTACATTTTGATAACTTCCTAATTTTGCTGTGAGTTCCCCAGCCCTTCCATGAGCCCACCCAACCCATTAAAGTAGGAATTTGTCTTTGTTGTGGAACTCGGACAAGCTGGACACATAATTCAATAATTGTTGTAACCATTACCCCCTAAATAAATTTGCTCTCCATTTTAATCTGGCTACATATCACCAAATGACAGCTGACTTTTAGGTGATGGATTAAAAAAAATGTAATAATATTCAAGATCTCTTCTATTTTTTTTTCCACATTTTGATTAATGGATGGTGATTCAAATGGATTGTTTTTGAGTTAGTCTTAATTAGGAAGTTACCCCTGGCATAGAACCAGAAGAGCATTTTTACTGTACAAAGTATATAGCACTAGCGCCTTTCTGGTTCTACACCGATCTTTCAGAACCACAATGGCAAAAGGTCTATTGACTTATAACATGTTTCTTATATGCCTATGGTACTGAGTAGTTCATTTAAGGACTTTTCCTTCAAGTTTTGATTTGCATACAAATTCACCTATTCTGTTTCATTGATACTGGTACATGTAACTAATAAATACAAACCTATGAGATAAAACCTGATTATACTCCAGAAAATAAGATCAGAATTTTATTTCTCGTTTTCTTTAATACTAGCATATGGAGCATATGGTATTCCTGACAATTATTGCGAGTTCTATGATACAGATTTAAACGATACTACAGGTATTTAATTGGTGGCCACATTATACAGGTCATGTTCTAGTATGGCCACTTTATTGAGGTAATTTCAGTAATACCAAATTTATACCAGATACCTTGGACAAGAATGAACACCAGCACCAAACGAATAACCTCATCCATGAGGTCATCAAATATAACCACTACACAAAAATTAAGTTCCCCCTTTTTCAAAATACCATAACTTTTTGAAAAAAAACTAAGATTTTACCAAAGAATTTTGCAGGGGCTGTTTTTACACTCATTACCTAACTTTTTGAGTGCAAAAAATGGGACTTGATCTGATCTATGTCATGCATCGAGTGAGCATAGACTTTAAGGCAAATTGTCACTTATCAAAAGTCACGGGGATGTCATTTATTATGCCAAAATAACCAGTAATAAATTTGTATTTTTTGTGTATAATTATGGTTGCTGCTCACTAAACCATGGGACATGGTTTACAATCTTATGTTTATGTAACAGCAATGTGCTGATACCTGTGCGCCAAAAAATATCCAATTCAATATTTTCAATAAATTAATGGGATTTTACAATTTCAAACTTTAGAAGCTGAACATTTTACAATTGGCACTACTGAGACCCAAAAAAATGTGGAAAGTGTCTGGGAAGGTGTAAGGTGGTGAAAAGATAGATGATTAACAGAAATAGCGCCTAATCGTTCAGCAGAAACATATTTTGTCAAAATCCTGTATCAAAAATGCCCCAAAATGACCCCTGTGAATTTTGAAAAGTTGCATTTATACCTTTAATATGTGCTCACTCATGCATAACTTGACGGATGAATCACATTTTTACACAGAAGTTTTTCAATGAGTGCAGAAATACTCCTGCCAAATTGTTTTTCTCAAACCCATTGCATTTAAAAGTTATGGAAAAACGGTGAACTTACTTTTTGTGTAGCGTTTAGAAAGGAAAAAGAATATATTTAATGCTTTAGATTAACTTGCTTTTAGGTGGTAGTACTTCTGAACAGTGTTTCAATGTAATTTTGTCGGCATCCCATTCATACTTACGAAAAATTATAGCACAAACACTACCCGACTTGATAGTAAGTGCTAGTCAATTTTGATGAAATTTGGCTAATGCTGGCTCACTTCACAGCTACCTATAGTTCTTGAATATGCTGGCTTAGTCATACTTGCCACATGAATATTTAGGGATAGTGATTTTCCGTTTACCGGTAAATTGAAATGGAAAATCCGTTTGGTTCTTTATTTCTCATGAGAAAATTCATGGAATTCACCTTTGCAAAACGGAATTCATGTTTTTGCTGTGTACATTTTCTACGACAAAATGGAATTTCCATTTTTAGATCACGTTGAAATGGAATTATAGCTTTTCAGAAACGGAAAAAAAAACATTTTTTTTAAACGGAAATCACTGTCTCTAAATATTGTACTTTTTTCTGCAAACGAGACTTAAAAGCCATCTTGAACGAAGGTTGGTATATTTTTTAAATTTTCTTCAATATACTGTCATATCGTATGATTACTGATGAACAACATGCATAAATAAATTTCAGTTGAAATTTTTGCAAAAATCAAAATGTACAAAGTTAAAACTACCACACACCAAAAAACCGGACTCACCAGTATATGAAGTTAGAAATTATTTCTTCTTTCAGTTCATGTAATTCAGAAATAACACATAGTATAGAGTTGTGCATTTCTAGAAATGTTAACCAACTAATGTTATTACTATTTAAACTTCCAACAAAATTTTTTTTTTAGCCACAATAGAATACTAATCCAAGGCATCAATGAAATTATTTCTTTGCATAAATTAGCATAAATTATGTGATGTTGCAGAGAGCTAGTCTGTAAAGAAATCCAAATATAATGCAACTTACCAATAGTAAACCGTATTGAAACTTTATAATATTAATATAACAAGTCCAGATGATACTAACCTAAACTTCTTTGCACTTTTAATAAATGGCGCCGACTGAAATCTTGAAAGAGAAACACACACGCACACATTCACACAAACACACCCACACTTTTTTGTTCTATCCATTTTTCCTCTCTCTAACCATTAGACTAAGGTTGGCACTGCTTCAGAGCCTTGCAATAATCTTTACTATAAGATTTCCCAGCACCCGTCTGGTCTTGCTTAAAACAGATCCTAGGTACAAGTATGGTCCATGTATTCAAAGACCATGACATCAGTGTGGTTTTTAAAAGTTCAATGCATTTGAAACTCAGTTTGGATGTTTACTTTTTTTTCAAGATCCAATGTTTTAAGGCTCTGAAGCTACCAATTCTACTAGTCCTCTGCTAACTGGAATTTATATATTCTGGGTAGGCACATCTTTAAATATCTCTCCCGTTTCACGAATTCTACCCGTTTGTGTGAAGAAATACAGATAAAGCATATACCTCGGGTTTAAATACTAGTATTCAGTGCACGAAAGAAAAAAACAAAACAAATCATCAAAAATTATAAAGAATACTTGTATAAATATTTGCATATCTTTCAATAATATTATGTTACATTAAGGCCGGTAGTACAAAATCAAAGGAACAATATGCTGAAATCATAAAATGAGTCTGCAGCTACACTACAAAACCTACAGCCATTGAGATTTACAGTGACCTACAATATATTCTGAGATTTATATACTCAACACAGGTATAAACTACATGTGCTAACTATTATAGTGAACATACATATACCATTACTCCATAACGTCAGATAGTGCCTTACGTTATACCCAGATCCAACACAGTTCTAAACTTTATGAATGCAAGGATGTTTTTGTTCATTTCAGGAGTGAGAATTTTCCACATGCGCTTACACTGCTCGCTACTAAAATGAATATATTCAAGTTAGCGTTTCGATCAAAAGCACACGTGACTACAATTACAACAACTTCCTACAAGAAATTGTTCCTACATTTTGACTCTGATACTGGTCAATTTGAAATCAGAAATTATCGAATATTGGAAATAAAGGCAGTGACTATAGCTACTATTTCATTTTTCATTTTTGAAAGAGTAGCATAATACTGTTGAGTATATCATATTTTCCTACTAGGTACTCAGAAATATATAAAAACAGGGAGAAATGGAGGAGGAGAGAGGCGGGTCTCAATGGCTGGGTTTCAGAGCAGCTTCAGGTATTGCTCCATTATAAAACTTTCACACAAATTATGTAATCTGATATTTCCCCACACAAACTGGGCATACTACCCCTTCACCGATCTTTACATTATCTCCATCAACATCAGCTTCGTCTTTGTAAGAATGCATTCACATTAAATTTTCTCTTCATCCACTCCTCCGAGACTGTGGTCCTCCTCTTGGAACGCTGGGCATCTTCATTTCCTCTTCTTGTATTCTGCAGATGCTGTTTTGTAACAATGTGTGTTTTTTTTGTGGCAAGAACAGATGTGAAGGGGTTTGATCAACCCCAAACAAATCAAGTGAGAGAAATGGGAAGTAGGATGGAGATGGAAGCATGCCGAAGGAGGAAGATCGGACAGAGGAAGAGGAGATGGAGGAGAAGATGTAGAGAAGATGAGGAGGAGGTGGTAAGGAGGAGGTGAGGAGGAGGAGGAGGGGATGTAGAGAAGATACAGAGGAGGGAAGGAGGAGGTGAGGAGGAGGAAGAGGAGGAGGAGGAGGAGATGTAGAGAATATAAAGAGGAGGGAAGGAGGAGGTGAGGAGGAGGTTAGGAGGAGGAGGAGGTGGAAGATGAGGAAGAGGAGGAAGAAGAGGTGGTGGATGATGAGAAAGGAAAAGGAGGAAAATCACGGAGGAAGAAGAGGAGGAAGATGAGGTAAGGAGGAGATGACATAAGTGAAAGTGGGGAGAGACGAGGAGAAAAGAGGAGGTAAAGGAGAAGGAGGAAAATCACGGAGGAAGAAGAGGAGAAGGATGAGGTAAGGAGGAGGAGATGACATAAGTGAAAGTGGGGAGAGAAGAGGAGAAAAGAGGAGGTAAAGGAGAGGAGGTAAAGGAGGTCAAAAGAGAGATAGGGGGTCGAAGAAATGGAGGTAGAAGAAGCAGAGAAAGAGGAGAAAAGAAGAAAAGGGAGAAGAACAGGAGGCAAGAGATGAGGAGGTAGAGAACATGGAAAACGGAGGTCAAAGAAGTGGAGGAGGTGGAAAGGCAGAGAGAGGAGGAGCAAGAGATGGAGGAAGAAAAACAAAAGGAGGTGGTACAGGATAAGGTGGAAAAAGGAGAGATAGAGGAGTGAAGAGGAAGAGTGAAGAAGAGGGGAGAAAAGAGTTGAAGATATAAGAATGAAGAGGAAGAGGAGGAGAAGATGATGAGGATAAAGATGTATGATGGAGAATGGAGATGAAAGGATGAGGAGAAAATATGAGAATGAAGGAATGAGAGGGGAAGGATGACAGATAGAAAAAACGGAAAGAGGCATCAGGCAATTGGTAGGAAGATGTAGGGGTGAGGAAGACGGGGTTCGAAATAAGATGAAGGGAGAGAAAGCAGGCATCATGCAGTACCAGAAAAAAGAGGAGCAAAAGGTGATGGATGCCAACGAAACAAAGATGATGGACACCGAACAAAGCAAAGACAGACAAAGGATGGAATGAAGAATGGACAAAGACGAGGATAACAAGGAAAACGCATAGAGAGAAGAAAAAATAATGAAAAATGAAAAGAGAAGCAGAAATGAAAGTGGATGAAATGAAGAAAAAAACAATAAAATAAGACGTTTTAGTCTTTTGGTCTGAACATTCATGACTAGCATGTATAAACATAATGCAATGTAAACATTGCACATGCCAATTACATTCATATCATTTGTCATTCAAATGTATCAATAAAATGAATATCATGAATGAATGGAAATGATTTGGGGATAACTACTCTTATTTTTTTGTACCGAAAACAACTTTTTTTGGTATTCATCCTTGTTTATTTAAGAACTAAATAATCAAGTCATTTTGTGTGTTCATAGCTTTTGAATACAATGTACCATACATTGGACACATTTTTACACCTTATGTCCATAAATGTTTTAGTCATATCTTGATATTATACCATTCATTGATGCAGTAAGTGCCAAACTGCAGTTTTGTGATGATTGCAATAAAATTAAGTTTGAATTATCTTATCCACAAATAATATGCCAAACTGCAGTTTTGTGATGATTGTAATAAAATTACGTTTGTATTTTTTTAAAAAGATTGAACTATCATATCCACAAATAATATTTACAGAAAAAAACACCCCTGAAATATGATATAGCTTTGAACTACCATCACATCACCAAACAGTTCATTAGTAAAAGTTTCAAATACATGTATACTGATACTAGAATATAGCAGGCAGTATTTTACAAATGTAGCACCTGATTATTAGTTTTCAATTACCATATGATACCAATGTTACAACCCATCTTATAATTTTTTTTTTATAAATATG
>JZLH01S0138502.1:14368-26688 GCA_001188425.1 Eucidaris tribuloides
AAAAAATAAATATAAGCCCAACATACGTATAATTGTATCCCCCGAACTGTGTTCGGAGGATACTATGGATTTGGCCTCGTCGCGCCGCCGCCGCCGCCGCCGCGTCCGCCGCCGCCGCAGAGATTTCCTGGTGAGCGCTCTACCAGCTGCATTTCTTCTCCGATCATCTTCAAATTTGGTATGAAGGTGTATTATGGTAAAGCGAAGACCGCTATTGTTTTTGGTTTTGGCGCCCTCGCTTGGTCCGTCTTTGTACACAAAAAGGTACATTTTTCAGGGTCTGCTTGTGTGCCTGATACTGGCCGCATTTCTTGACGGATTTTTTTCAAATTTGGTGTGTAAGTGAATCATAGTCAACTCTAGACACCTATAACTTTTGGTGATGCTGCCCCCAATGTTCCGCCTTTTACAGGGTCAAAGGTCCACCTGATAGGTCTAAATTTGCAAAAATGCTTATTTTTCAATTACTTTGTTGTTACCCAAAGGATTTTATTCAAACTTGCTGTATAGGTGTATGGGTGGTCATTCTACATGTAGGCCACATTTAGTTGTTCGGTGATGGCGCCTCAGTGTTCGGCGACTTTGGTCCATGTCACTTTTGTTTGTCTATCGGCGAAATCATTCTATGGTCCGATTATTATTCCAAACTTGCATTTGGAGTTTATTGCGCGGCAAAAACAGCACGGGCGGGTGTCATTCTGCGTACAAACTAGTTTTCAGTGACGAGCGCCCTCATTGATTACACGAACTTTGTAGAGATTTCCTTGTGAGCGCTCTAAACTAACCTAGCTGCAAGTTATCTAATACGGGATCATCTTTCCATTTGGTTGGGTGATTTACGCGTAAAGTGAAGATGTCTATTAGTTTTTTGGGTGGTGGCGGCCTCGGCTTGGTCGCGTCTTTGTACACAAAAAGGTAGCATTTTTCCAGGGTCCTGTTGTGTGCCTGATACTGGCCCGCATTCTTTGACGGATTTTTTCAAATTTGTGTGTAAGTGTATCATAGTCAACTCTAGACACCTATAATTCTTTTGGTGTTGCTGCCCCCCAATGTTCCACTTTTACAGGGTCAAGGTACCTGATAGGTCTATTTGCAACATGCTTATTTTTTTCGATTACTTTCTTGTTGGTAGCTGCCAGGATTTATTCAAACTTGCTGTATAAGGTGTATGGTGGTCATTCTACGCATGTAGCCCATTAGTGTTTGTGCAGTGCCTCAGTGTCGACTTGATGCCATGTCACATTACTTGTATATGATCTATCGCCCATTCTTGTCCGATTTTATTCAAACCTTCCGCCCCCGGCTCGCCGCCGTCCCCCTGCCCTTGTGCTTTGGAGGTTTATTGGGGGGGGGGGGGGGGTTGTGTCATTTTTGTGTAACAATATTTTCAGTGACAGCGCCTCGAATTGTTACGACTTTTAATAGATCCATGTCATATTTCTAATTGTATCAAAATGGGGTGAAGGGACGGGTTCGGGGATACATGTGCTCGGAAGGTCGGCCCCCGCCGAGTAGCCTCTAGTTCATATGTCTGCATTCTCATATTTTTTTCCTAGGATGAAGAAGCAATAGTCCCAGAAGGACGATGTTGTCCTGAATGTGTGGGGAGATCTTGCCTGGTGGATGGTGCTGTATATCAAGTAGGTTGATGATACATGTATATCTAAGAAATATGTTTGTATGTTATTATTTGTATTATATCATGTTGTGATTATGTATCTATTCATGTTTGGTCATTTGTTTACTAAGTTAGATACATATTTGTAAAACAATTAATTGGTTAGTTCATTCATTTGATTTGATTGAGTGATGGTAAGTTATTTATTGACCCATGTACTGCAAGTTCATATTTATTTTGTTTATGATTGATTGATTGCTTGATTGATTGATCAATTGATTGATAGATGCATTGATATGTCATTCTGTATGTTTATTGTCGTACATGTTAATATACATTTAAAACAGTGACTATGATAATGTTGACTGATGACTGAGTGATGACAATAATAGTACAGTGTACTCCATTTGAGAAAATCATCAAGCTTTGGTAAAAAAAAAATTACTGGTATTGTTTTAAATCTCATTTGTTCATGATGTCTGTTTATAATATTTTTTTTTTTCATTTCTCTGTTTAGGATGGTGCATCATGGAAAAGTGGAGTATGCAGGCACTGTATATGCAAAGCAGGAGTAGTTTCTTGTGTAGATGAGACATGCATAGATGATTTACCTTGTGCACCGGTGAGTGAAATTTATTCATCTTTTCCATGTTATGCATTTTAGTACATTTAAGCAATTTTGGAGGGGGGGGGGGAGGGGCAGGGAAGGGGTTGGAGGGGAGGGTGTAGAGATTAGAGAAAATTTTAATTGTACAAGAGCCCTGTGTTAGATATACTGTAAGCCTACTCTCTTTACAGTGTCAAGTATCTTGTTTCATACAATAATACTTCAAGTCCTTCTACTAGATGTAAGAATATTTGTCAGAAAAGCCCACTCCCTCATTTGTTCCTTCTAAACCCTCATCATGCTCCTCCAGTTCCCCTCACCCCCTAACAGGAGTATAATTTCCAATTGTGAATGACAACCAAGAAACATACATCAGTGAATTGTATTTGTTTATTTTATCAAAATGTGAAGTAAATATGAAGTACTTATTTTTTTATCATTCTAGTTCATCCTCTAGAAGTGGTAGTTTAATTATACTCATTTTGCCAATCAATCTGAGTATCAGAGAAGGATACAATCTCGAGAATGATGTTCTGTTTTCATTTATGTTTACTTCACAGGGTGAGAAGAGGATACGAAGAGAAGGCCAGTGTTGTTCCGAGTGCGTTGCATCGCAAGGTGAGGCATGGTTGCCATGGAAACAGTCAGGATTCTCTTTCGTCTCGAGTGATATGATGTCACATTCGTTAACACATAATGGAACAGAACCCTCAAAACAGATTTTCGAGGTTTTTTTACTTAAAAAGATTTATCTGGCGAAATTTTTCTCCTGGATTTTATCCAGGAGAATTAGTCTTAAAACCAGGATATTCCTTGAATCACAACATTAGTCATGCATATATGGAATTGAGACTTGAGACAAAGAAATTTTGTGATTTCCTGAAGAGGTTAGTGATCTGTTTATTTGTCACAAATGTGGTCAGCAAGCCAAGAATTTGAAAAGCTGCAGACCTCGCAGACAGTGTAGGCTGGATAAGTTTGCAGCATATAGCCATCTTGCCAAAAACATTTGCAATGTATGAATTTTATCGATGAAGCATCCACACCCTAGAAATAACCTATGTATGATAAGTACATGTATAATACAAGTCCTGATAGACTGTAACAAGTTGTTTACAGCGATGTGTACAATGATAAAAAACATCATTCAGACAAAAGAGAAAACATGTTTGCAGTTTATGACCAAAGACATGAATAAATCTCACTCTTTTGGCATTCCAGAAGTGTAAAAAGCACAATAAACTAAATGGAGGCTTTTGACGCATTTTCTCAAGTCAGTTTGAGAGAGAACAATCTGTGTTTTGGCTTGCTTCAAATAAAAGGTTAATGGCATGATTGGGAACACTTAAAAATGCCTCAAGGACCAAATGAGTTGAAACATATACCAACTATACACCAGCTGGAGTGGATCTTCCAGCTGGAAGGATTTGTCTTTAATTTGCTTACTTAAGGAGAATAAAGCATGAACAAGCCAGTATTTTATTTCTCTTGAGGCCCAAGATAAATAAATCCCATAGAAAGCTACTCAACAAATTTGTTGAGTCACAAGGCATTTTAATGGCAGTTCTTTGAAAATGAGTCAACATTTGACTACAAAATTTGCACTGCAGAATCCTTGTATCGTCTCCTTGATTCCAGAACAGTTTTGCCCCAAGTTAAGGAGTACCCCCAATCATGTCATTTATCTTTAATTTGATTTAATTGTTCCAAATCTCAAACATAACATAAACATAATACCATCAATAAAACAAATACAAGATATAACGTCATAATTAAGAGGTAAGACAATTTAACAAATATGAAATGTGAGGGACCTATTAAAAAGCGAAGCTTGCATTACATAGGTCCCTAAATGATAATATTCAAGTCTTATTAAACAAACGACATACAACAAGGACGTTAAAAGAACGAAATGAAACGTAGGAAAAAGAGAGCAAGAAGAAAGAAACAATTACAGAAACAAAACAAAAATAACGAGAACACATTATATCATACCGAGATAATCACCTGCAATACGCATACTGAGATTCCTTAATGCGTCATGTAAAGGATTATATTGTATCTGTCGAAAATAAAATAATTCTCCTTGACTTTTGGCAGGTTACCTGCTGATGCTGACGGAGTCAGGTGGTACGCTGCTGAGACGATGTGGAATGTGTCGGACTGCGAGTTCTGCTTCTGTGAGCAAGAGGGCCTGATAGCATGCTATCGCGCTGAATGTGCAAGAACAGAATGCAGAGAGGTAGTTAGGTGGACATTGAAGAATATGTTCTTCGATTTACATCCCGTCATTGAATAAAGAGCTGGAAAATCTGTTGTAGGGTGTGTTTTGGTACTGAAATTTGTAACTTTTTTACCACTTTTTAGGGTCGTGTCCATACCTTAGAACAGGGGTTCTCGATTAGTGATACTATGCCACTTATGGCATATTGGGCCCTTAACGAAGTGACGCATGGACCGCTATGAAAAACATTTGTGTAGTTTGTTTGAATTTGTATTTTCTAGTTTAATTATACCCTTTTTGTGACCACTTAATAAAAGGCCTTCGACCCGCTGCCGGGCCCTAAAGTTGGACCCTGGACCTAGGTCTGGGCAGGCACAGACTTTATTTTGGCACTTAAAGTCCACAGCGCCTTGAGCCAAGGCTAACCTTGTTGGTCAGGGCTTGTCCAGAGCAGCTACACAAGGCCTATGGAAGTACCAGTCTGCAGCACAGATTATTCAGATCCCGAGTTGCGCGATGGACAAGGGTTTGTGCCCGGAAACTACCTGGACCCCACACCGTGACGCTTTGGGTGTCATAGTGGCGCAGTACAAATTCCCAATGACAAATATGGTACTTCATCCGTAATAATTGAGTACCCCTGCTTAGAAATTTGAAGATATCATTTATGGTCATTTTGAAGTACCATTATTTTACCTGTTAAAACCTGTTGACTTGGAATTTCTCAACTTACCATAGAGGTAACACTGGGTACATCCAGTTCCCGTAGCCAATGGGTAAATACCTTACAGGGTGTATGATGTTGTTATTTTTGTAAGTTTTTTTGCACAAGAATTGAACCCTCACTGTTCATTACAGACTGTTAAACATCTGTTGACTGTTTATCCAAGCTTGTATAATGTGTCAAAGGTATCATTTTGTATTACAAGCAAGACCTTGGGGATATAGATTACAGCTTTCAGCTATGTTGGCACAACTGCAGACTCGTTAATCAAATTAAGGAAGATGTCTGTTTTAAAGTACACACCAAAGTGCAACATGCATGTATCTTATACAGGACAAGGGGATAGGGGCACCATGCCCCTGGGTGAGGGATTCCATCCCTTGGGTGAGGGTCTTCTACCCCTGGGTGGGGGCTCCCATCCCCTGGGGGAGGCCAGTGACTGCGGGCCGTAAACACAGACACAGTCTGAACACAGATGTCTTAACCCGTTGGCTACAGGAACCGGATGTGCCCTGTGTTAACTCTATGGGATTTTCATAATCTCGGAGGCAACGGGTGATATGAGGATCATTTTTTTTATGTTAATGAGGAATATGTATATACTTTTTTTAAAAGTCATTTTCCTATTACCATGTAAATTGATAGTGCAAAGAAACTAATTCATGTTCTTGACTGAATTACATTTGCTATTAATCCTTAATAGAGCAGGCACATGCACAGGCAATTATCATAAATTTGTTCCTCATTATGTGACACAATTATACGTTGGTATCATAAATGCTATTGAAACATGTTTGCTTGCTAAATTGCTTCTTCTGAATGCAGACATTAATTAGTGTTGATTCATATTCCCATAGCACTTAAGTTTGTCTGGTTTGTGGGTGTGTGTGTCTTAATTCCAGTAATGAATTAATAACTTCCCTGATTAATTCAGTTTAGCAACACAATTTTCCCTAGTTTCTTTCCTCAACCATCCCCCATATTTTCCTCATACGTCACTGTTTGAAAAAGAAGTTGGTTTACCAACACATACTGATGACTTTCTCAAAGAGTTCACAAGCGAAAAGCAGAATGATCTTGAGTATTTGAATTTAGCTAACGGCGACATTGTTGTCACCTACCATAGCCTCGTGGTAGTAGGTAGAAAAGCAGTAGGTTAAAAGTTAAGTCATTCTTCTGCTGAGGAACTGTAAATAAACGGATCAAGCATTTATTTATTCTGTCGTGGACTTTATTAAATAAGGTCCATAGTTATGTAACAGAGAATTCTGCAAAATTCTTGATGGGTTCACAAACATGTTTAATTTTGTGTGAACATATTTAATTTGTAGAATTTTGAAAATGTGCATGTTCAGTAAGCAGTGTTGTCAAATGTCAGCTTTAAGGAGAAGTGTCCCAAACATTAGTATGGATTTAGTCAATGCAGAACTGTTTTATAACTCCAACACTGAGGTTTTGAGCAACTTTTGTTATGCCATTCAAACACTATGATTTGTCACAAATTTAAATAAATCTGTAAGTCACCCTTTGGAGATAGCAATTCTGCTACCATCTATGATGTGATACTGAAACATCTCTCCACTGACTAAAAATTGAAGTTTAGTATTTGTTTTTTATTTCCTAGCTACATGTATTAACAAGG
The DNA here is from genome assembly GCA_001188425.1 of Eucidaris tribuloides. Classification (NCBI taxonomy): domain Eukaryota; kingdom Metazoa; phylum Echinodermata; class Echinoidea; order Cidaroida; family Cidaridae; genus Eucidaris; species Eucidaris tribuloides. Next base: position 21,184 of record JZLH01S0138502.1, read on the forward strand.
CCAATTGATTTAACATGTTGTAAATGGCATGCAGAGTCATCTTAGTCCTCACAATCTCTAACACACCTGAGAAACAACAAGTGTTATTTTTTATATTTCATGAAAAATGAACAATTTTCAAATTCATGTAATACCTGACTTGGTTAATAAAATAAGATTGTCTTTTGTTTCTTATTTCTCAGGGAGAGAGCTTGATCCACAAAGTGGGGAGATGCTGCCCTGAGTGTCACGCCCCTTTGGGATACTGCATCTTTAATGGAATTACATATTCAGTAAGTAAAAATACATATCAAAAGTAATGATGTGATTATTAACTGTTCATGTGTCAAATGTCTGTGAACAGTGTCTCATTAAACAACTTGTGGAATGTAGTGTAAACTTTAAACAGCTGTAACTCTTTTACACATGCACAATCAAGAAAAGTGTTGCATAAAAAAAGTATGATTTTTTAATGATGTTGTAATCATTTCTAAAGTTACAATGAACTTTGTGAAATTCATGTTATCTATTAGATTTGGTAGGTATCCACAAACTGTGTAGAAAGTGTGCATGTTTTACCATTTCAAACACACACAAATTGGTAATATTGTTGTTACAAAAAATATCCAGTGTAAACCCTCCAGTTTTATGAGTGATTTGGTGATGGCTGTTCCTGTACTATATAAACGTTTGATAACGAGTAAAATAACTGCCACATTTTATCAGTATAGCACTCACTGAAAGAGTATTACTTGTAGTGTAAAATTGCTCCGGTGACATGTTAATAATTAAGTCATTTTATTTCTAATCCTCTAAAGAAAACAGGTAGACTATAATAGTCCTGTATTAACCCGTTGCAGACTAAGTACAAGATATCTTGGGCTGGGGTCTATGGCAAATGCATGTTATATTGAAATCAAATCGTCTCCAACGGGTAAGCAAAACACCTTATAGTACACCATTGAGAGCCACAGTACATAACTATATGACGACATAACTTGTGTGCATATATGGTTTTCATGACTGTAATATGAAACTTTTAATGGATAATACAATGTTTTAATTTATTTCTCCTCTCATCAAGGCTGAGGAGTCGTGGCAGCCCGATCCATGTCGGACCTGTAGCTGTGTTGATGGGGAGGCTCATTGTTTCAGGGTGGACTGTCCCCCATGTCCTGTGGGTACAGTCCCCGACACAAGCCAGCAGTCCTGCTGTCCACAGTGTGTGGCGGGTAAGTGTGTTGTCCCTTTCTGTGCCAATTCCTCTTACTGCACCCCCCTCTCTTATCCACCCCCTCACTCACACACACAGTATGTTCCAGGTTGGTCTACAACTTCCCTGCCCAACCCTACCCGACACCCCTTCCTCATATCCCCATCTCCCCTCCCCTGCAATGTGTTTCAGGTACGTTTGTTATCAATTTCTTGCTCAGCCCTCTTACCATACCCCTCCATCTTACCCTCACACCCTGCCCCCCCCCCACACAATATGTTGCAAGTAAATGTGTTACTCCCTCCCCTGACAGTGTGCCGTAACTAAAAATGTAACCCCTTTATTGCCTTTCTCTCCTACCACACCCCTCCGTCACATCCCCACCCCAACAAACACAAACATAAATATTTTGTGACAGGAAACTAATAAAATATTCTGTTTGTGTGTGTCTTGTGTGTTTGCATCTATTTGTGTGTATTCCTGTGTACTAGTGTGTGAATACGAAAGCAATGACACATATGTCAGTACTAAGAATTACTTTCTGACAGAGAACTGACACAAATCAAGGCAATGACCTCAACATGACATCATCGTGTCTGGAGAAAAGTTTGTCACAGTCATTTCTAAAAGTGTATCCTTCCAACAAATTCACCTTTTGTGGTAAATCTATGAGTGCACTGTATTGCACCTGAGAGTACTCCTTTGAGATCTCACAAGGTGAATAGTACGTGATTAGATGCATGGAAGTGAATTTTGCCCCAAATGAATCATTTTTTCAGAATGAAGGATGCTAGCAGTTATCAGCTGGTTATTGATCAAATGTGTCAGGGTTTGAGTGTGTCACTGGAATTGGAGGTCCCCCAGTGAGGTAGTACTGGAACACAGTCAGTATAGATGTGGTGATGAAAACTTACTCATCTTGAAATTCAAGGGCAGAGGCAGTATGTCAGTGTGTCTCAAAACATATGGTAGAATCATTAAGAGAAAATTGTCTTTTAAAAGTAAATTGAATTAATTTTTTAAATAACTGTTACAGTACCAAATACAACTCTATAGACACAATGTCCGAAGAGTTGTATCTTTTCTGAATCATCAAGAGTTTAGGAATAATTGCTTTTTGTATCAACTCTGTCTCATTTGGCTTGCTGTTGTAAAATTTGTGCCATCTTTCATGTTCATGGGCAAAATTATCATTAAAATTTTGAAAAGCTATGTTGTTACAATACAAATTAAAAGCTGAATTGCAAAACCAATTATATAAAGGTTTGCTTTTGTGAAAGTATTTAGTGTGTCATGATATTCCAAGGCCATATCTACTCTTTTCTCAAGAGTAAATAGTACCATATTTGGGATCTGATTATATTTCTCCTTTTGTGGTCCATTTGCTGATTCCTCAAACAAACTTTATGCAATAAATCACAATTTCTGCCTCCATCCCCTCCAGTCCGATGCCCAATCGAGTGTTTGTCCTGCGATGGTCAAGGGTGTACGTCATGTCGACAGGGCAGGCTGCTACTAGAGGGTCTCTGTGTTACTGACTGCCGACAGGGTTTCTATCAAGCCACGGACACAACATGTAATGGTGAGTGTCTCCTGACTATAGTCTGGGTCCTCAGCCAACCTGGAAATTAGGGATAACCTGAAAAAAATGACCTTCTCCTGGTTCCAAAGTCAGAAAAAAGTCAAGGGAATTTGAGAAAAGTCCCTGAAATTAGGGAAAAACCAGCTGATTTTGTTTGTCCAGTGGTCCCACTTTGTCACCTTGTGTTGTTACCAATATGCTGGAGGCAAGAAAGAAATAAGCAATGCAAAAGAAAGGTCAAAATGATGAATCCTAGAATTTTAAACTTTCATCTGGGAAAATCAGGGAATTTGTTTCCATGAAAGGCTGGGACCCCTGGCAATATCAGGTATACAGCCGTGTTTGTAGCGGTGGCCATTTAAATAGGTGAAATAGTTGGATAATAGAGATATGCTCAAACAGGCACATTTCAGCAAGTTTCATTGGGGTGTACAGTGTAAACACATGTCATTATGAATTTAGTATTACAATGGTTATTTGCATGATGCTGTTCATTTGTCATTAGTCAGATGATGTCAAAAGAAAATGACATATGGGTAAAAATCTTGCAATGTATCTTTTCTCATGAGGGCAAGTAAGAAGAAACAAACCATCAGATGATTTCAAAGGTATGAATAATCATGACAGGTGATTCACGCTTCAATAAATTTCAAGGATTTTTATCAAAGTTGTCCTGTAATGTTTTGCCATGGTTTGCTGTAGAACCTTCCTGTGTATGTGTTAGTCACCAGTTACTGGTGAATTATATTGTTACACAGACTTGGTACGATCCCAAAAGTGTGTTTCTTCACATTTTGCTCTGTAAAACTGATTTGGCTGTGACATGGCTATTTGTGAATTAATTCAAGGTAGAGAAGATATGACTTACAAATCGCAATAGCCCCATGTAGCTACAGTAAAGGCTCTATGTATTCATGCACATATCACATAAGATGTCACAGGTAAGCAGTTGATCACACACTTTAAATGTATATTTTCCTGGAATTGAATTTTTTAAAAAGCTCTTTTCCATGTTACTTGTTCCTTTATTTTGTATCATTTCACGTTCCTGTAGACATAATGATGAATCAAGCTGTTATTGTACAGTATTTGTAAATGATAAAGGTACAATTTATATTTATGTGATTGAATAATTGTGATGACATACATGTAACATATAAATTGTAAATTGCTGAATTTTCACAATTTTACTGTTAGCAGATTTAAATCATTTATTAAACTTAAAAAAACATTAGAGAAATACATATCTGAAATTTGTCTGTCAAATAAATGTGGTGGAAACTAAACGTGAAAGACTTATTTTTTTTTTAATTCAAAATTAAAGGGTTAAGTGCTTAAAATGATTGATTGATTCAAATTCTACAAAACTCAACCCCTTTTCCTACTCATGGTTGAAATGTTTGTGTTGATTATTTTTAAAAAAAGTAAATAAATGTAGATAAAAAGAAATCTTGATTTAAATTACAAAATTACTAAGAACTACACTTTCTCTCCTCTCTTCCTCCCTCACATTATTTAGCCTGTCATGAGAGTTGTCTAACCTGCTCAGGTGGGACAGAGTATCATTGTATCAGTTGTCCTAACAGTTACCTGCTACGATGGGGACAATGTGTCTCTGACTGTGGTCCAGGATTCTACCAACTGGATTCAAACTGCCTAGGTATGTGATTCATTTTATTCCTGTTTAATCTGTTGAAGTTTAACCTGTTGAAGACTTACAACAAGATATCTCAGGCAGGGGTCCATAAAAATCCATGTTATATTAAAATCATATTGTCTTCCCAGTGGGTTAAAATTTAGCGTGAATTTATTCTTCAAATTTAATTTTGGTATATGAAATTTTATAAGTTTCGGAAGTCTTGGCATTCTATTAATAATCAAAATAACTTGTGACTTTTATCAGTGATATCCAGTGTATCACTGTTATCAGTGATTATGCACTGTATGACAGTACAAAGTTTTAAAACTTATTACATACATACATAAAGACTGTAGATAAAATCATTGCACAAGAATCTGAAACTCTTTTTTTTTATTTTATGTGATTTCAATAAAATAATTGGTTTGCTAAAATCTTGTCCTAAGACTTCAATGGGTAGCCTATACTTTGTACTCAACAAATGTCAGTTATAATGATAAAAAAAAATTAAATTCTGATAAAGCATTTAAGTAAATTGTCTTAAATTTCTGTTGTTCATGGTGGTTCAGACTTCTTCAACTAAATGCATCCTTTTTCTGATTTAACTGTTTTATTTGTGATTAGTTACTCTTGTTAAGAATATTAACCTACTAGCACTGGTGGCCATTTATGAGATTTAAAGCACTTTAAATGTCAGTGCATGGGTTTGGATTATTAACCCCATTGGAGACGGTTCAATTTTGATATAACATGCATTCACCATTGACCCAGCCTGAGATATCTTGTACTTAGTCTCCAAAGGGTTACATCAAATAGGTCAAGTTATTATCAAATCAGTGTATTGAGGCACTTCTATGCATCAACAGTGAGTTTGTTTAGAAAAACGCACACAAGCTAACCCATAGATTCACTTCATAAACAGGTGAGTATACAATTCTGACAACCGGCAGGGGAAATCCCTTAAAGCCACGTGTACAGGTACTTCCATGATCAAATAGTGATACATAGTGCATATACTTGAATTCCGTGTTAGTGAGTCGGCAAAACTTCACCAAAAAACTTGACACCATTTCACTAAGACCCTCTTTCCAT
>JZLH01S0138502.1:35950-49277 GCA_001188425.1 Eucidaris tribuloides
TTTATAACATATGGAATAATGATAATACATACTTTTATTTGGCATAAATTCTAGATAAATGTATCCAAATGATTATTGCAATTTGTTCACATTATATACCATTATTTGCACTCAAATATGTTTATAATTTACAAGTAAGATATTATCAAGTAATCATTGAACAATGTAGTCTCAAATAAACATATTCTTATGCGTCTATTGAATACTTCAATAGGCTGTGTCTTTTGTGGTTCATAAGGAAGAGAATTGTTTGATGAAATAATTTGTATTCTATATACCGGTAAACAGTGATGGATTGTAAAGATAATCAGTTCTTACCATGCAATGTGGTGTTAATCAATGTTTTGTTATTTGTTTGCCCCTCCAAACTCTAGCCTGCTACTCCTCTTGCCACACATGTGAAGGTCCAGGCCCATCGGAATGCACATCTTGCCGGTCAGCCAGTGAGCTTGTCCAGGGCAGACCACCTTTCAGAGGGGTGATTTATGGATCTTGCACAAGCAGCTGCATAGAGGGATACTTTCCCAGCTCTGAGGGAGTGTGTCTACGTAAGTTCCATGATCAGGAAAAGAAACAAAAAATGTTTCATTCATTGGAATTAAATATAGCATTGTGATTGTTACCCACTGGATCAAGTTGCAAAGACCTGCAAACAATTTAGAGTGAAATATGAATGGTAAACAAAGGTCAAAAGTGCTACAAATGAAAACAAGTAACAAGTTCAAAGAAAGGAGAAGTTGTGGTATTTATGAAAGTATATAAACTATGTATATGATAATAAACACAAAAATGAATAAAAACAGCAAAACATAATATGGAAAAACTATATACATTTGGGTGGAAATCTAATTGAAGTATTGATTTGAATTTTAAAGTTTATATCAAATGATCATTGGTAAATTTCTATTACTATAAAGCATCCATATAACATTGTAGTGTAAAGGAAAATTAAAATCCAAATTAACAGTAAGGAACATGCATTTCATAATTTCAAAAGAAATAGAAGTGAGTACAACTCAAGGAGAGAGTATAAATGAAAACATTGAAATTATTGGGATGACTTATTTTAGACTGTCCTATGAGTCTATTGCTGAAAATGTCCTGTTATTCATTTCTGTAGATTGTTTTGTAGGGTGTACAAAGAAATACTATTATAAACTCCACAGAATAACTAAGTGAGCACTGAAGGTAACAGGTGATGTTCAGAATTTAAGAAAGAAATGTGAATCAAAAATTATTCAAGAGGTAAAACAAATCATGTAAGACAAATAATACTCAGTTTTTAGAAACTGTGTTATGCGCTCTGGATAAGAAGTATATTAATAAACCAACTAAAACACTGTTTTTTGTTTGTTTGTTTGTTTGTTTTCAACTCTTTTGTTCTTATATCGATGTGCATTTATGATTAGACATGGATTTCTCCTCTTTCTTTAGCATATCCAATTTATTCACATTTTACCCTAAGTTCATTTCGCCAATGATGCTTGAAAATCAGTCAAATTGCATGTTCGTTTGTCATATGTGTTGTTTTGTGTCAATGCAAATGGTATGTATGTCAAATATGAGCATAACAGACTTCCCGATGGAAAATAAAATCTAATCTAATCTAATCTAATCTAAAATCATAATTATCTTTACAGCTTGCAACCCATCTTGTCTCACGTGTTCTGACTCTGGTCTGGATGCCTGTCTGTCCTGTCGCCAACCCCTCCTCCTCAGTCAGGGCTACTGTGTCAGGACCTGTGGGGACCACCAAGTGGACATCAATGGAATATGCATTGGTTAGTAGTAGTCGTGTTTTTATCACCATATTTCTGTTGTACTAAGCATAAAGAAGTTTTTGATAAAAGTACCATTTTACTGAAAAATATTGTGTTCCTGATTCACGGAGAGCAGCTGTTTTTACTCAGACAAATAAAGTTTATTTGTCTGTCTGTTTTTACTCAGACAAACAATCTGGACATACCTCCATGACATTCGTACAACACATGCGATTACAAATTAGGAAACTTTCAAGTCCACATCTCCAAATTGTACATCACTCCCCTTTGTCATAGCACATCAATAATTGTACGACTGAAAAACAAATTCTATGTTGTATGTCAAAGGGGTTTAATTCTCTTATGTTCTGTTTGTCTGTTTCTTTGTTCAGAGTGCCATCCCAGTTGTGCCACCTGTCGTGGTCCGGAGGTGTATCAGTGCAAGTCTTGCGTCAGTCCAGATGTTCTCCAAGGAGGGACTTGTATGCCTGGTTGCTCCTCATCCCAGTACCCAGATGCATTGGGTTTGTGCCAAGGTAAATATCAGACCTGTCCCTGCCAACTGCCCCTAGTTTACAGGGACAGTCCCTATGTTTGACAAAACAAAAAACACTTTTTACCCCATGTGTTGGATCCATGTACCCTTTTACTTTTACAAATATTAGTTAAAAATAATTCATAGAATGTGTGAGAATGTCCTTATTTTGCTAATATTCACCCCTTTTTGTCCCTTCTTCTTAGGTCCCAGCATCTGTTTCTGTTACATAACAGAATAATCAAATTCTGAATATTTATACCCCCCAAAAATGGTTATGCTTTGCAGTAGTCGGAAATTTAATTGTAAATAGTGTCGCCATTTTTGGCTCGATTTGAGTTGATGATTTCACGTGTATCTCTTTTCTTCTTACAGAGTGTAATTCCCAGTGCGGCACCTGTTTTGCCAACCCTGCTGGCCAGGGCAGCAAGTGCATCCAGTGTGCCGGAGGGGGCAGCAGCCAGTACCCCCTGGGGGACACGTGTGTGTCTGATTGTGGGGTGGGGTTCTTCCTCGACCTGGGTGGAATGTGCAAAGGTAATTTCATGTCATTTTCATTCAACCAATTCTGTAAGTGTAACCCTCGCCCATGCTCTTTCTATGTGTCTCAACATTGCTTTCAAAAGTGATACAATATCTGCAAATCTTAGACACACACAATTATAATAGATGAAAAATCTTTAGAATGTGTACATGAATGTGCATTTCTGTATATTATATATGAAAATTGATATCATGCACAAAAAGAAAAAAATATATTTCAATTTGAACATGTAGAAAATAAGAAAGAAGAATGAATTCAATATTCACATTGTAATTGATGTTAGATTGTTCCTTTACGAGTTATTTTGATGGTTTGTCAACCAAGAATACACCGTAGAATCTTCATATACCCATTCATAAAATGACATATCACGAAGTACCCTGGGGTACCATGTAATGTAGTACCATTTTGTATCCAAATGCCCCTCTAAAGAGCCTACTCCACTCTCCAAAGATCTATGGTATTGTGGGGTCATTTGGAAAATCTACTGTTCTTACTCTGAAGTAGCTTATATGTGACCTGTCATCATGATAACCTGATGAGGTCTCACATCTTATGAAACATTAACATGTAAAGGAAAGTACTTAGGGTGAAAAATATAAACACTCAAACTTTTGCAACATTTGAAGGTCATGAAAGTTTTGATTTTTTGAGGATACTTCACTTCCATACATGTACTTTATATCATAAATATGATATTTAGCACTTTCCTTACCTTCAGGTTGTGCGACTTTATCAGGGTATCGTGGTGGTGATGGGTCACATATGGTTTTACGTAATTTGTGAATGTTTAGGTAAACGAATCACTTGATTGATAATAATAATAATAACAATATTATGATTCTCATCAACAGACTGCCACACTTCCTGCCGTACCTGCCAATCATCAGGAGTGTTTGCCTGTACGTCATGTCATGCCGGTCATGTACTAGCCCACAATGGAATGTGTACCTCGGAGTGCTTTGGTGGTTACTATAACGACGGAGGAATCTGTAAATGTAAGCATCATCAACAATCATGAAGCAGGATTGTTGTAATGACTTGAGTCAAACTCAAGTCAAGTCAAGTTACTTCAAAGTCAAACTCGAGTCAAACTCGAGTCAGCTCTTTCTTCAGAATTGACTCAAGTCAAGACCACCTGATGATTTGAGTCACGGCCATCCGGTGACTTGACTCCACATCTCAACTCGACTAGACTTGCTTCTTGACTCAACTCGACTGTAGAACTGTGTAGAAGTGTTGTAATGACGTTGAGTTGAACTCAAGTCAGCTCTTTCTTCAGAATTGACTCATGTCAAGGCCGGCTGATGACTTGAGTCACGGCCACCCGATGACTTGACTCCACATCTCAACTTAACTAGACTTGCTTCTTGACTCGACCCAACAGTGACTAAACTGGACTGTAGAACCTTGCAGAAGTGTTGTAATGACTTTGAATTGAACTCATGTCAGCTTCTTCATCAGTGTTGACTTGACTCAAGTTAAGGTCATCCAATGAACAGTACTTAGCAGAACAAGGAAGAAACTAATGACTACAAAACTTTTTCATCAGAATCTGTAAACAGATAACTTCAGTAGCTCATTATAGAAACATTTCAATCCAGAGAGGACACTTACAATTTGGCTATTTCCCTTTAATTCTGTTAATTAGCTCAGTTCTGTTTTTTTTAGTTAATTAATTTATTTATCTATTTATTTATTTGTATTTATTTATTAATTTTTTATTTATTTATTCATTTATTAATTCATTTATTCATTTAATTAATTTTATTTATATTCCTATTTACCAATTTATCTGCATATTTACTTGTTTAGTTATTTTTTAGAAGTTGCATATTTGTGCTGGTACCTTTCATTCCGGGAGTAAACTGAAAGTTCATGTACAGACAATATTACTTTATTATCTTTTTCTTTGATTACTTTCCTTAGCTTGTCATGAGGATTGCTTGGAGTGTGTGACACCCTTCGAATGTCTGGTGTGCCGCGACCCAACGGCAGTCCTTCAGGTTTGGGGAATGTTCCTCAGTTTGTGCCGATCAGTACTACCTGGATCCAAACACACGACTCTGTCGGGGTAGGTCTCCAAATTTTGTTTTTTCCTTCAGCCACGCGTATTTGATTTGGGGAAGGAGTAAAGAAGTAAAACTTTAAGGGTATCGTACCATTAATGACCCTTAGATCCGATGAAAAGCAAAGTGTGTTGTCACGTTTTTGAAAACTGTGTAGTGTTGTAACTGCATTCAGCATCTTACCACCTGATTGTAACAATCAGCAGGAAAGTTATGCATTAATCGAGCCCTATTCCCAACACTATCGGTTTATTGATTGCTAAGTTTTGAACTATTGTGATATCAAAGTTTCTCAACCCTGTGACTGCTTCTCTATTAAAAAAAAAGTCTTTCTTGTATATACCTTCAGTGATGATATTGCTAGTGGTAATGATTAAAAAACATAGTACAGTGAGAAGGACAAGGGGGATAAGAAGAAGAAGAAGAAAATGAAATGAAGAAGGAGGAGGAGGAGGAGCAGGGAGAGGAGGATCAGAAAGAGAAAGGAAGAGGAGGTTAAGAACTAGTAGTAGTAGCAGCAGCAGCACTCACTAAATATCTTGTTAAACTGTCACTGTATGTTAACAAAATTGCATTTCACGCCCATCTCAATTATTTCTAATTATTATCTCAATTATTTTCTACCTTCCCAGAGTGTGACTGGAGCTGTAATTCGTGTAACGGCCCAGGACCCAATGACTGTACCCAGTGCATGGATGGCCTTAGGCTCAGGGAGGGGGCGTGTGTCTCATCATGTGGGGAGAGGTACTATGAAGACAGAGGAGAGTGCAGAGGTATGTTTTAAAACATCTATTTTAATTTATGGTTTAAATTATGTTCGTTACTGTTATTATCTGGTGCATTTGCCAATGATAATACTGGCATGAAGAGTGCATCTTCAAATCTTTAACATGATTAAATTTCAACAGTTGAATATTTCAGAGTTTGTAATTTTTAAGGCATTAATAGATGATTTAGGTTTATCTAAAAACATGATAGAGAAAAATATGTTTCCACCACTTACCAAATGTATATAATGTCTTTAATATAATACAAATACAGATATATATATATTTCATATTTGTACATCTACATGATTATACTTCAAGTATATGTTTCTACATATTTTGTAAATGCATAACATCCCATGTTAAAGACACTATATAACACTGTGGAAGACCCGTTTAAAAAATTGTCAAACTTTGCTATCTGACATATCTGACAGTGTTTGAATGGACAAATAAACACCTTAGAACACAAAAGTTTGGACAGTTATGCTGTCACTAGTAAAATATGTGCAGATAAAAATTGCACATTAATTTTATATCAGCCGATAGGAAATTCTGCGACACAGCAATCTATGGAGGAAAACTGGAATTGTCTCTCGATGATTTTCACTTTTTCAAAGCACTTAACGATCGTTTTAAACTGCAATTTTTTCAGGGGTTCATTTTTAGACCGTATCAGAGAAACTGGTAGGATGGGGAATCATGTAGCTCAGATTTTTAAAACTGGAAACATTGTTATACAATGCCTTTAAAGTAATAGGCTAACATTGTGGAGCTTCAATTTAAAAATTGTCACACTTTGATATCTGAGCTGCATTATAGTGTTTGAATGGACAAGTAAACACCGTAGAATACAAAAGTTTGGAAATTTATGCTCCCACTAGGCAAGATATGAATGAATAACAATTAGTACTTGGGGCGAGTGAAAATAGCCTAAATCCAAACACGGTAAGTCTATTGGAGGAAATGGGCAGGTGAATCAGGTCAACTTGCGATTTTCACTTTTTTAAAGTCACTAGATAATCATTTTGAAATACAATTTTTTCAGGGGTTCATTTTTAGACCTTATCAAAGACACTTGGAGCATGGAGGATTATGTAGCTCACATTTTTTTAGCTGTGGTAAATGTTAGCCAGTGGCTATAGATGGATATTTGTCATTTTGGCAGTGATCATTATCATCATCACTTTTGTCATTGTCATCTTCTTTGTCATCATTACCATTTCTTTTATCACAATGACAACCAATAGTATCATTTTCATCACTGTCAGCATTTATCACCATCATCATCAATGTTATCATTTTATTTATTTTTTTCACCTTTGTCATCTTTATTTTGATCATTGTCATTGTCATAATCATCATTACTATGACTGTTATCACAATTTTCTTCATCATCCTTTTAAACATTATCATGATTATCATCCTCATTATCTTCTTCATTGTCTTCATCATCCTTTTAAACATTATCATGATTATCATCCTCATTATCTTCTTCATTGTCATCATCATCATCATCATCATCATCACCTTCATTCAGACATACCATATGTGAACTATCCAATCATAATTTGACCTATTTTGATCCATCTCCTCTCTTCAGAATGTGGTGATGATTGCCTAACCTGTCGTGGACCAGGCCTGTGTACATCTTGCCAACCGCCTAGGCTCCTGATGGAAACACAGTGTGTCATGCAGTGTGGTATTGGTTACTTCAGTGACTATGGAACACATACCTGCATCGGTAAGAAAGAAAATTATGTTGTTTATGTATGGGTAGAAGGTGTGCAGTCTAGAACCTTCATTTCTTTGATTTATGAATTGAAATTTCCTACCAAATTTGAAACTTTCTGTGTTTGTCAATTTTCCCAAAATTGCGTGCATAAACATACACTTTTCATATAATTTGCAAAAAAGCTTTTGCACTTGATGGTATTGATATGAGATAAAAAAAAAAATGATAACATAAGCTTGATCAAACACCAATTTTGCACGTGCATGTGAATTTATCATATCACTGACAAGTTGTACTTCATAAACTCATGCGCTACTCCTAGTTCAGTAAATATAATTGTGTTTTTTAAATAACAGGTCATTTTTATATAGGGTGTATACATAAACATGTATTTGTTGGGTGGGAGCTGTTTTGCACGTGTTTGTACTTGTTATGCATAAATACAGAAGCAGCACACTAGACTCTCATTGATTTAATTTATTTTACACTGTATTTGTATACATTGTCTTTTTTCCAGAGTGTTCCCATGGCTGTGTGGAATGTGCCACGCCCATTCAGTGTACAGCCTGTATCCTGGGCATGTATCTCCTCAATGACCGCTGTGTTGAAACATGTGGTGATGGGTACTACCCAAATCCTGAGAACCATGTGTGTGAAGGTAGGTTAAATGGAAATGGTTGGCTTGGAAATATTCGTAAATTTACAACCCAATGCTCCCAGAGTGAAGTATACTGTTCAAAGTTTCTGCTCTGAAAATTTAATGGTCATACAGTTTCTCTTTATTGTACAATTATTATCAGAAAATACTTTGACAGTAAAATTTGTTGTGTAGCTTTTTATGAGATCAATTTCTATCAGAGCTGGTGAGTAATTTAATTATGGCAAATTAATGCTTGTCTCTCCTCAAGTAAAGAAATTCATGACAAATCCTTCCAGCCTGAATATACACTCTAGTCTGTGTATATATTGGTATATGTTTCAACCAATATAGTGCTTGAGGCATTTTTTACTTCTCTTAATCATATAATGTCTGTGAATATCAGATTCTGTGGTTTGCTTTAAAAAAATCACCAGGTCAGTGTTGTGTACCAATCATGTAATCACAAATGGGGTAATAATTATGTCTCAATAATCTGTTTGGACGAACAAGGATAATAACAGTCAGTACAAATTAATATTAATGTTATTTTGAATTTTCTCTTGCAGCTAACGTCTTCCCTCCCACGATGTACGTCAACGGTTCCATAACGACGGGTATCGGTGGCATACAGGTCCTCGATACGACGTTCTTCACGGCATTTGACTCAGACACTCCCAACAGAAACCTCTTCTTTATCCTAATCAGCCCACCAACGAACGGAGAACTCGTCAAAAATGAGCGCGGCCGCGACATCGTGATGATAGCAGGCGACACGTTTACATACCCGGAGCTGCTAGATGGCAGTGTCCGATATACCCACAATGCAAAGAGTGAGCTGCACGGTTTTGTCACCATCAAGGTCAGCGACCGGGTCTACGATTCCGCCCCTGAAGACATCGGTATCGTGATCGTCTCACCTTCCCCGCCATACATCACACGCAATGAACCGCTCATCGTCTTGGAAGGAGAAATCAGTCAACTGTCTACTGGTCAAAATCTACAAATCCATGACGATGATAACGCGGATATGGTCGTTATTTCAATCATTGAGGGACCCAAACATGGCAAGCTTATCAGACTTCCGGATAGGACTAGAATCAGGAGTTTTAACCTGGAAGATCTCCGACTGGGGAATATTAATTACGTTCATGACGGGAGTGAGACCCAGTATGACACCGCCATTCTACAGGTCTCCGACGGACATAATGTGCTCAACATTCTCTTCAATATTCAAATTGTACCCAAGGTGAGTGCAATAGGAGCTGGAAGATGTAGTGAACAGGGGAGACATATTTTGCACAGAGAAGACATGTTCTGCATGAAACCTTCTCAAGAGGCTGGTGTTCCAATATGCATTTTCAAACTCACCAATATTTATACAAGCCTTGAAATGTCCTTGAAATGAAATAAACATCTGAAATTTGTTTTGAAGTTAATGAAAATGCTTCGTACCATAGTTTGGATAATAAGGGGCAAATATTAATAAATTGAAAAGAAATCTGGAAGGACTTCTTGTTTTACCTGGAGCAAGTGTCCTATTTTTGCTGATAGGAGTGCCCTTGGAATATGAAAGTCAGTGTGTGTATACCGTCAAAAAGTCCTTATATTTCAGTTGTCATAACGGCTGTGAAACCTGCTACCAGATGAAAAGGTTTTCTTTTGTTTCCTCCTCCTCTCTCCCCCCCCCCCCCCCAAATCACTTGGATAAACCAAAATACTGTTTGTTAGTGTCAAAGGGTCACTTCTTGAATTTGTTACCACAACTAGAGATATGATAGAATAATTTGTTATTTAACAAATATTTGAATAAATATGATCATGGGAAGATAAAATGGTAGAAATTCTTGGAATTGAGCTTCAAAGATCATTGCACATCAAATGTTGATACGATGGTCCATGACAGGAGATAAATACATTCACATAATGTTGTCACATGTATGATATTTTTTTTGTACAGGACGATCAGGGACCTATTCTCGTCATCAATATCCAGACGTCGGTGCGTGAGGGCGGGGTAGCACCCATCACCAGCGATCATCTCCGAGCACAAGATATTGATACACCGGACTCCGATCTCGTCTTCACCCTCACCCCTCCTCGGAACAATCCCAGAAATGGTAAGGAACATAGCATGAAGGAAGTGTGATACATATATGTGTACAGTTACTCCTGTATAGGACTCTTGAAGAGATGTGGCAAGATTGGAAGTAGTCCTCAATTTAGAACACAATGCTTCCAGAATCAAGTGTACTGCTTACAGTTTCTGCTGTGAACATTTCTTAGTCATACATTTCTTCTTCCTTGTAAAATTATTTTCAGAAAATGCTCTGACTGTAAAAATGTGTTGTGTAGCTTTCTGTGGCATCAATTTCTATCGGAGCTAGAGATTAATTCATTACTGATAAATCAATGCCTGTTTCTCTTCAAGTAAACAAATTCAAAACAGATTCTTCCAGCCTGAATTTATACGCTTGTCAGTATAAAAACTGGTATATGTTTCAACCCATTTGGTTCATGAGCCATTTTTGACTTCTCCTAATCATGTCACTGCCCTGTGATGGAAGTTTAGTAAAAGTCCCCCTGAAGGTGGCTATACACTTCACAATGCAACAATCAGTTACAAGACATCTTATCTACCAGTCTGTACAAGAGACTAGATTCATAATGTATGCAAATTTCATGCATACCCTTTTGACAAAGGTTACTCTTGACAACCTGATAGCTTGCCAGAGGCTTGCCAGACATACTTGTAGCAACAACAAATGTATGCAAGTTGCATTTTTAGTATTGAAAATGTATTCATACGAAGGGGTGAAACAAACAGCTCATCACTAGGCTTCTGAAGAGAAAATATCCACAAATATGAATATATTATGAAACTGGTTTATTAGAAATCAATACCCTATTTTGATGACACGACTTAATTATTCTGTGATCTCTCAGGTATGATAGTCATGGTGGTCCCCATCCCCCAAGATGGCGTGCCTGACGGCTGGACGGACGTCGGCAACGGCGTGATGGAGAGACGTCTCTTCACCTTCCACCAGAGGGATATCGACCAGGGCTACATCTTCTACAAGAATTCAGGGGTTGAGGCCAACTCGGACTTCTTTATGTTTGAGGTTAGTGTATGTTCAGATTTTAACCCGCTGGCTACAGGAACCGGGTAGTCCCTGTACAAAGTCTATGGGAATTAGAGAATTCAGTAGTCAACAGGTTAACTGGCATTGGCAGAATCATCTGTATGGCAAGGGGATGCAAAGTTTTTAATTCATGTGGTCTCATTGGTTCCAGATATTGACCCCCAATCCAATGGCTACGACTATGTACAATTGATGACATACTCTGTTGGGGCACCACACAGAGACTGTGTGATCTCGGGTGAGCTTTTTACTCCCAGGGGTTCTTGTTCTTGTTTTCGATATAATTATTGTTTGAAGTAACGATAGGTAAGTCTTCATTATTGCTTTGACAGCAACAAAATATCAATTCCATGTTCACTTTAATAAGTAGATGATAACCGACGATGTATATATAAAAGTGATAGACTAACATTGTGGAGCTTCAGTTAAAAAAATTGTCAAACTTTGATATCTGAGCTACATAGTAGTGTTCAAATGGACAAATAAACACCCTAGAATACAAAAGTTTGGAAAGTTAACACTGCCAATGGCAAGTTATACATGAATAAACAATAAAACCCGGGGCAAGTTTTATTAACCTAGGTGTACACACAGTAAGTCTATGGGAGGTAAATGGGCAAGTGAATCTGGTCAACTAACGATTTTCACTTTTTTAAAGCACTAAATAATCATTTTGAAATACAATTTTTTCAGGGCTTCATTTTTAGACCTCATCAAAGACAGTGGTAGCATGGGGAATCATGCGGCTCAGATTTTTTTAACTGTGGTAAATGTTAGCCAATACCTTTAACCCATCGGAGACAAGTACAAGATACCTCGGGCTGGGGTCTATGGAGAATGCGTGTTACATGTATATCAAACTCGAATCATCTCCAACAGGTTAATGATTGCATCGGAATGAACTGGTTTTGCCTAGCCAAACGGGAAGCTTGTAGATGTTATTTTTGTAAATTTGATAATGGGAACGAATATGATGACATTACCAAAAGGAAAAAAATATTACTCAGTGATAATATTGTTCTCTTTTTGCAATTGTAAGATTAAGCTGAAGAAGTGGTTAAGTACAAGTATGTCTTCCAATTTTTTCCTTCATGTTATCATGTTATCAAGTCATCTATCTTGCATAGGTATCAGTATGTTTGGCTCCAGAAATGGGTTTAAGGTTTTTTTCTCTTACTTCTAATGGACAATTTCAGGTTGCCGACACTGCAAATCCCCCAAATGTGCTGACTGGACAGGTGTTTAACATAGAGGTGTTGCCGAGCAACGACCAACCACCACGCTTGGTGCCACAAGTGACACCCCCACTAGGGATGCTGGTATGTAAACGAGGACAAGTCTCCTCTTCTATTTGTATATATTCCTCCTCTTCGTTCTTTTTCTTTTTCTTCCTCTGCACTGCCGTCTCTTCCTATGTTTATCCTCTATTTACCTTTGTCTTCAGTGTGTGCCCCCCTTTTTTCTCCTGTTGGTACTCTTTCTCTTTGTCTTCTTGCTCTACTTCCTTTCTTTCTTCATCCCCCTCATCCTTGTTCTCGTCCTCGTCCTCGTCCTCGCCCTCTTCCTCTCCTCCCCCTCCTCCTCTCCCCCTCCTCTCCTCCTCTCCCCCTCTCCCCTACCTCTTTTCCTCTCCTTTCTCTTCCCTTTTCTTTTTTTCCCTCCTTTTTGCTTTTCCTTCTCTTGTACTGCACCACTTCCTGCTCATATACCCGCTTCTCTTATCTCTCGCCCTTCTTCTGTTGTTTCTCTTCCTTATCTTCCTCCTCCAAATCTACTAGATCTAGTCCCATATTTTTTTTTACACCTCTTTTAAGATTTGATCAGCGCATGATACAGTTATTAGCAATCAATTTGAAATTCTATTTTATTTTGATAATCTGCCAAAAAGTTTCAAAATTTGGTGCTGTATTTGAATTTTGTAAACAAGCTTTTATAAGTTCTGTATGTGTTTTATGTCTTCTCTTTAAAGGCAGTTTTTTTTTGCATGCCTAAAAGTTAACATTGTGTAAATACAATGTCATTTAGAAGAAAATGCCATCTGGGAACCTTTAGCAAATTATAGGGGCTAGAAACTCAGTTTTAGTGGAATTATTGTGACTGTTAGACTCTGATTTAAATTTTTTTCTCGTGAGAA